>JAMKCH010012347.1:0-29790 GCA_023653785.1 Ophioderma brevispina
TTTAGTATATGCAAATAATTGTATATTATCAGAATTAATGGTGTAACGTTTCATTGTTTTGAATATTTGGTAATATCTCCGTATCTGTAAGGTTAAGTCGACAACCATTTCGCGTCTTTAGTGTTACGCAAATTGTAGTTATCAGGATATATTTGTATTTTTTTTTCATTCCTGGTTACTTTTACTCAGTAAAGCACTTGCAATCATGTAAACTTAGATTGACATAAATTACACAGGTTACAGGGTCACGCATATCAATCAACCAACGGTCGTTTTCTGGTTCTGTACCGGTTTCAGCGCGGTTCGATTAGTCCCCTCAGTCTGCAGACTCAGTGGATTCATGGAACCGCGTCGAGCTCGCCAGTTGAGTTATTGATTTGTTCCCTTAAAGAAGCAAGTAACAAACCTTATGAAGATAGAAAACCATAAGACAGTACATCCCAGGTCATACTAATCTAGTTTTCCTACCACATTCCACTAGTTTTTTTTATGTTGCATAAACTATATTGTTAAAAAAGCTTGGGCACCCTGATTTTTGACTTACAAAAAAACAAAATGTGGCCAAAATATCATTTTGGCCTAAAAATCGCCTAAAAATGAATTTTCGTTGTAAAATGCCGCAAAAAACTCAGAATTTCCAACCTTTTAATATACAGATGCATAGGTCCATGTCCGCGACAAAGGAAACAATCTATATGTTTTTATCATTTACTACAGATTCAATGGCTGCCATAAACGCTCATAAAGTTATTTTTGCAACTGCCTTTAATGTTTAAAATTATTGGCTTTTCCATTATTGCTATTTGACTCTCTAATGTAAGATTGTTCAAGAACCATTATTTTGTATGGTTTTTGCTCCTCTTCTCAGGTTACATGTTCATGTTGAATAATTGTACTTCCGTTTACTTGTTTTTGTAACTCCTTTGTTCAGGCGCCTCGGAATAGTGTGCCTAGATCGATGTGCGCTTTTAAATGCTATTATTTATTATGCATAACCATAAAGTAATTTTCAGAAATATTCGAGGTGAAAGATGCGTATTAACTTATTGTTGAGCTACTACCATAAGACCTACTTGCTTTCATTTTGATTTGAAGTGGACCAAAACGAATAAAAATGGCGAGCAAAACCCCAAAAATCGGCTAAACGTGTATTTTCGTTGTAGAAAATGGACACAAATTTTGGACTTCCCTGTTTTAATGTGCCGGGCCTAAGGCATAGACACTCCCTCGACAAAGTTTAAAATTCGCATGACCCAAAATTTCAAGATGGCACTGTCCCCCAACTTCCAATACAATTAAGCATAACAATACTTTTATTCGGCAGGATATGTAAATTATGCATTATTAACTTACTTTTGAGCTACTTCAGGAAACCTTATGGTTATAGTTTCCCACAAAAATAGCCGCCAAAAGAATCCAAAATGGCTGTCATTTACAAGGACTAGATATAGTTATGGATTTAAGTTTAACATGACATTTATATATTGGGTAAAACTGTGAACTAAGAAAATATTGGCAAAACCGTTACTAAAAAAAATCAACACATGGAATCTATCTTCTTTGTGAACAATCAAATGTCCCTGGCACCAGGAGTTCATTACCATAAGCGATGCTATGCCAATTTCACTTATTCCTATGAACCAGAAGCAATCGATGAGAGGGAACAACAACTTCAATTTGAAATCAATGAAAGCTTTCTTGAATTGTTTGAGCGAAAGGTTCTCGTAGAGAAAAGGCTTACCTTATGAAAGACTTGATGGATGATATAAAGACATAAGCCAAGATAAAGGTCTGAGCGAACCAACTATGCGCCATTCAAATAATCTCAAGAAGCTGCTTCAGAAAAGGTTTGGTGACATAAATTGGTTTCCCATCAATTGGAAAGGCTGCTCATCGTTCTCCTAGGACTATTGCCCCCGTTACTGACTCTGTTTCAACCATGGAAGGCCACGGACTAAAGGGATTGATTGGGTCAAGCATTGCAGCTCTGTACTCTGGAAAATTTAAAACGAAAGGAAGGGGCTGGAATGGCCACCTCAGCTGCAAGATTTACGATCACTTAGACTGTGTTGGGCCCTTGTTCCTATTTACAATGCCATCGCGTGGGCAATCAATCCAAGAAGGAAAACAAAATGTACATGGATACTTTGATACTCCAAGGTTGAAACAGGCAGTGAAGATTGCTGCTGTAGCGGAAAATTGGGAAACCCTAATCACAGGCAATCGTTTCAGCAGTTAGCATTGCTCTTAGTCTCACGTGCATAGGCTAACAGGAAGCAGAGAAGCATTGCTTTGCGTTAGATTTGGACTATGTGAATACATTACATGATGTAAGGGCACTGAATAACTCTTGGACAAGAGGCATAACCATGCTGCACAAAAATCTCCCACCAGGCTTCAATAAAGGTCGAAGCGTTCCTGTAACATTCGACAATTTCCGACGGGATGCAGCATACAATGAATCGGGTTCACGTACAACCATCACATCAACTGTACCGTGTTTCAGATAACACATCCAGAAGATGGAATTGATGCTATTTCATGTGCAAAATACACCGTGAAGACTTACATCAGACATCGTCGATGATACTCCCATTGATATCCCATCGGTACATACAAAATTCCTGCAAACCTAGTCACCTCCTTGTTTCCCATACTACACAGACCAGTATAACAGCTCGTCACTGTTGCAAGGGCATTACAACGAGATATAGCCTGGATTCTTTGCGCAGCCCCGCTGGAGATATTTTTGCTTTCAGGAATATCAACCAGAAGTTGACATAAACGAACTCGCCTGTTGGCTCTTGACTGCATTCCATGAAGGAGGGTTTCCTCATAATGCACTAAACAAAATGCACAAGAATATCTCCGTAATCACCATTTCCTCCAATGAGACGCCATTGTGAAATGGTATATGGATATGATGCTGGAAATGATAAATTATTCTTGGAAATTGGACCACATATTTGCCCATGCAGACGAAGCCATCGATAGTAAGGTGAGACTAAGAGCAATGCTAACTGCTGAACGATGCCTGTGATCATGTTTCCCAATTTTCCCTCACAGCAGCAATCTTCTCTGCCTGCTTCAAACTTGGAGTATCAACGTATCCATGTATCTTTGTTCTCTTCTTGGATTATGACGCACGGCGTGGCATTGTAAACTAGGAACAAGAGCCGAACACTGTCTAGTGATTTAGTAAATCTTGCGGCTGAGGTGGCCATTCCAGCCCCTTCTTTCGTTCAATTTTCCGACGTATCGAGCTGCAAATGCTTTGACAAAATCATCTTTCCCTTAGTCCGTGGCCTTCCATGGTGTTGCAACAGAGTAAGTAACAGGGTTCTGGTACTTGGGTGAACGAATGAAGCCGCGTTCCAATTGTTATGGACCAATTTATGTCACCAAACCTTTTCTGAAGCAGCTTCTTGAGATTATTTGAATGGGAAATAGTTTGGTTCGCTCAGACCTTTCTCTTGGCCTAGGTCTGTAATAATCATCCATCAAGTCTTTCATAAGGTAGCCTCTTCTCTTCTTCTTTCCTCATTATTCAATTGAAGTTGTTGTTTCCCTCTAGTCCTAGTAAATGAACAGCCATTTTGAATTCTTTTGGCGGCTGTTTGTGGGAACCTATAACCAGATAGTTTTTCCTGAAGTATCTAAAGAAGTTAATAATTAATCATTCACATATCCTGCCGTATAAAAGTATTGTTATGCTTACTTGGTAGTTGGAGTCAGGTTTTGTGGCGGCATTTTTTAAAAAAATCTTTGGGTCATGGAAAATGTTACTTGTCGATGGAGTGGCCTATGCCTCTAGGCCCTGCACATTAAAACAGGGGAAATTCCCAAATTTTGTGTCCATTTTACACGAAAATTCACTTTTTTAGCCCATTTTTGTTGTTTTTGTTGGCCGCCATTTTTATTTCGTTTTGGCCCAATTTTAATTAAACTGATAGCCATGTGGCTATGGTAGTAGCTCAACAATAAGTTAATACGGCATCCTTCACATTACGAATATATTCTGGAAAATTACTTTTATGGTTACATACTATATAAGCGTTTTATGGCCGCCATTTTGAATTTTGTAGTTAATGATAAAACCAAATCGATTTTTCCTTTGTCGAGGATATGACATGTGCCTCTGTATATTAAAAGGTGGAAATTCTGAGTTTTTTTTTTGCGCATTTTACACTACGAAAATATGCATTTTTAGCGAAAATTTTAGCCAAAATGTTGATATTTTGTCCGCCATTTTTGTTTTTTGATTCAAAGATCATGAGTGGCCCCCAACTCTTATTTTAAACAATATAGTTTATCCAACATAAAAACTAGTGCCTATGTGGTAGGAAACTAGATTAGTTTATGACCTGGGATGTACGCTGTCTATCAAAGGGGCTTTGTGATCTTAAACAAATATCGTTTTTTCGATACAAATTTCATGCTATTGATTCCACTAAAAGGATAACATTGTTTTTGGGCTACTCTGTAAAGCAGCCTCTAACTAATTCTCTTTTTGTACGGCAGTGGCAAGGATTATACGTCTGGTATTAATAGTAACTTACATTGATGGAGTACCGCAGGTTTATTCACCTGAAATGTGCTGATTGATGCTCAGTTTTTAATTGCGAATTACGTCTCAGGTAGCATTTTTTAAAAGCATTCCACCACACCTCTTCGATAAAAGTGCCACTGCCAACCTATGTTACGTGTGCTTTGATCAAATTTGTTAAAATTGACCAAATACGCTTTTTTAGCATTTCGTGATCCCACTCCCGTCCCCCGACAAAAAAAATACAACTTACCAGCTAATTCGAGCTACTCTTGAAGAAATTTGCATTTGTCTTTCTGTCCGTAAACAGCAATCATAACATAGTGCGTATTGAACAATACGTTCATTGACATCAAAGACACCTTCTAATGAACTGAAAGTATGTAGGTATTTAATATCACTAACGAAATGCTTTACAACCTACTCTCTAAATGCAAACCGCGCGAAAGATGAGAAAAAATACAGGGAAGGGTATAATATAATTCTGCCGATTTTTTCTCAAAATAAGCACAAAGTGGATTGTTCTCTCCGATAAGAGTGGGATCTTGTCATCAAACAAGTCAACTTTCACTCAGAGTGTATTTCCTACTAAAAACGCGTGGTCTCTCATGTAACTCTTTAGACTAGTGGACTGTACTCTTTGTAAAGTAGTTAAATAATTCTTGTAAATCAGTTTCACCCTTCTAAACCCGGGTATAACTAGAATCTTATATAGTGTGGTTCCCACATTGTTAGCAACATGACTTTGTTTTCCCATTTGGATTGTGTTTGCATATTGAGAATGCTACATTAACAAATACATGCAAAATTTATGGGATGGCCTCAAGATGGAAGATCAAGAGCTTGATGACAAAGAAATGGCTACCAATACAATACGAGTGATTTAACCAAGCATTGTTGGATTTTTTTTCAAGGTACAAGAATCTTACAGTAACTTCTGGAATTTTTTTTACGAAGCCCAAATTTTGAATACTCATAAGGAAGCTCAAATTTGCATGGCGCTTGTATTCAACAAAGATTCTTCTGTGTCGGGATCTGATGTCAATAACCTCCTGAGGACCATGCTGGAAATAGAACGGCAATTGGGCAATGATTGCTTGTCAATTTGATTGATTTCATTAATTTTATAAACTATTATGTCTATCTTTACTACTAGCCCCCCACAAAAATTGGTGTATTGTAAATTGTTAGACTTATTTCAAACGACAGAGTTTGTGTACTGAATTAAGTCGTCTTAATCCCACATTCAAGTGATAAACCACCCGTTTTCCTAAATCATATGATGATAGGGATTTCACAAGACAAATTTGTATTACACATCTAGTCCCTAAAATACGGCATTTTATTAAAAAATCACCTTTCAAATTCCCTTTGAACATAAGTCGTAAATTCTTACCGCGCATGTCCGACTTTTTGGCTGGCACAGAATAACCCACTGCCGGTGTGTATCGACCCCTGTTCAACTTGAATAAAGTTATCTTCATGGGTAGATGATTATCTGCAACTGCGATGTCTGAACTCGAAAAGGGTTTAATTTTGCAAAATTAAAGTTAAAGCATTACACATAGCCGTAATTAAAGCTAACAGTACATTTATTTGAAGAGCGCCCCCAATTTGGAACAAAATTGAGATTTTCGCACAGTTGCATTTGTAATTGGCAAGAAACATATCTGAATGGTAACTCGATCTTGCTATGTATCTCAAAAGAAGAAATTTTGTAATTAGAATAACTAATCTCGGATATCTCCGATAGCAATTCAACGTCTGCTGGGAACGTCCTTCCAATATGAAATAGCCGGGAAATGCGCCATGTAAGTGTCCAGCTCTTCCATTAGTTTGTCCCTCCGGTTCAGAGCAGTTCATTAAGAGGTCATTTTTGGTGGGTGCCACAGTAAACTTAGTATTTAACAGCTCCACCGTTAAAGTCCATGGACACGGCTGAGTAGACATTGCTTAATTTCTTACATCTTCGTACCTCCCCAGTACCTGATGCACATCTCAAGACAGATTATTTAAAAGTGAACAATGGGAAAGGGTTAAATTTCAAGATGAATATACCCAATTAGGACAGGGCCTTCTCCTGTTTTCGCGAACTCGTCGCAAGATGCGGGAGTTGGCTTTTTAACCCGAAGTTACGTCAGATAACAAGACGCACACCTCCTAAACGCACGTGTACCAGCTACCACCAAACAAAAACACACCACTCGATCGATATACGCCAGGACAGGCCATGTGAAATTTAAAGAAGTTCACGCTTTTGGTATAGCGATGATACTGTGTTATAGCAAATTCAACACAGGTATTATCTTACCTGTATTTCCTTGAAGTTAAGTCTTCTCCTTTTACAGTAGTAAGGTCACCGTGTAGAAGAGTTTTTTACCCCGTTTCTCTTGATCACACGCCAATACAAATTGGCCAATTTCAAATACACTCGGATTTTACCAGAAAATTCGTAAATTCAAATTTACTATTGTTTTGAGCCAATATGTAATGTGTAGAGGGTTTGATAACTAGTATTAATTTGATTATTTTTCATCAACTTTAAAAGAAAATTATCGTGCAAGAATGAAAAATCCAATCAATTAAAAAAATCTTCCGACAGCTATTTTCTACAAGTGGTCTAACTTTCTACAAGTTTTTGAATGTTACGACCACGGCATTTTTTAAAAATATAGACGTTGGTTATCCTATCATGCGATTTTTCTTTTTTGTTAGGCCCATTTTTGCTTGAATACCATCAAGGGTCAATATCGTCCCTAACAAGATATCATGCTTTCCCCTAATGCACATCTTCCTAACACACAACAAAAAATGAACAAAAGAGCGCGCGCGCCGTCTTGTCTGTACGTTGCGTAGGCAGCGTAGTATTTTACTATTATGCAGCACACGCTGTCTGTACACGCTCCTATTATAAAACTTGTTCGGCACGCTTCAAAGAACTAGAAGGATACTTTTACGGTCCACTAAAATGCTTTACGTCACTTTTTCTCGATCAGGGACGGGAGGTGAGATCAAAGCTTGTGTCTGAACCCAGGATTTTATGCCAATGTTTATAATCTAAGGTTTCTCAAATACTGCTTCATGCAGATTTTTCCACTGATACCATACATACTGTGAATAACTGTTTTGGGAGGTATTAAAAGTATTTTTAAAGCAATTCCATGGACCTTTACATTAAACAATCGTATCCCGATTCTGACCAACACAATCGTTTCTTTTATGACAAACACGCATTTTTGATTGGCATTGGTTGTTCTCTGTATAATTTACTAGACTATTACCAACAAAATATGCAAAAACCTCCAATTTTTGAAAATTAAAAAAAAAAGTGCCATTAGTTTCTTTCATGCGGCGTTTTGTAAAACACGGAATGCCTACATCGCCTACTTCGCTTAATTTCTCACCTGTTGATGTATATGATCATAGAGTTTAGTTGAATCTCGTAAACCAACATTACCTAAACCAAATATCTTTGAAATACAAACATTTTGCTGTTTTTCTTCCAAAAATTCTGGTTGAATTTTGTGAACTTAAGCAGAGCAAAAAATGTCGTGACTATTTTGATCAAACACGAATTCTCCTAACTTTCTTCGTGTGGCATAAATCTAATCATGAGTCTCGGTCCCATCCTGCACGAGTCAACTCATTCATTAGCTTGATTAGTCTCTAGCACAGACAAGTTTTTATGATGGCGGTATGAATGGGCAGTGTGAGCCTATTACAAGGGTAATGTCGTAATTTAGAAGATGGGACCGATAGAGCTTGCAAGAGTGTTACTGTCACTCCATGTAATATTGCTGGTGAAAGGACAAAAAAAAGGGCCCCCAATATAGACATGCATACCAAGCATTAAATTGACAATGTCCTTGCTTCGCCACCAGTGAAGTCATAGTTAGACTTTTGACCAAACTATACCATTCGCATCATATACCCGGTCTTTAGTCCGGCTTTATCCGTTAACGGCCTGCCGTTTAACAACTTATTCTGTCATTGTGTTAAGGGGTAAAATGACGTCACAGGTGGCCAACAATTATGCAAGACTCTACTCTGCTCATAATTTCTTGGGACATTTAGAACGCACGCCCGCTTCCCCGCCAAAACGGCGCACCGTCGTGTTGCACGTAGACGCAGTATTCGCAACGAGCACGCGCGCCGGTTGTATGTCCAAGACATTATGGCTGCAGAGTATATCAGAGTTGGAATCGGTGAAGACTGAGTTGAGTGATCAGACTCAGTAAGACTAAGGTTCTCGGCCTCATTAAATGGGTCCCTGAGCTCACTGCCTATCGTTATCTTTTGTGATTTTAGTAGAATTAGATAAAATACAAACGTCGCCCGTGTAATCTGTTGAAGTCTTTCATATTCACACTACACTACACTACACCGTGATCTTGCGTATATCGGAGGATTATTTACAATACCTAGGGAGTCCGATTTTCGCGCCATCGAACAATTCCTAATGGAGGGAGGAGAAATTAAGCGAATAGGAGGCGATTTAGGGCATTCCGTGTTTAAAACGCCGCTTTAATGGCTTTAAATGGCACTTTGCTGGTTCTCTTTTATAATTCAATTTGTGATCCTCGTTGAAATATTGTCTAAGATGGCGTACCCCTGAGTTGTACCAGTTCTCTAAACAACCGGAATGTAGTAAGTTTCTGATCGGGATAATTTTAGAGCCTATCTGTGCCAGCTCTTTGGAAAAAAATTACCTACCTTTAGCACTAGTCGTTCATCTCTCTATTTGAAAACAACTTATTTTCCTAAATAATTTGTCTGTGACAGCCGCGAGTTTCACATGAATTATAGTTAATTGAAAACTAAGTTCAAAGCCTTGCACTTCTAGTGCACCGCCATGTTAACGCTTTGATCATTCATTACTAAGCGCTATATAATACATTTATTATTATATCCACACAAATCCTCTGACCGTAGTACTTGTCACGTGTTTGTTATTTTTTCTCTCCGAACAGTATTTGAAATTTGAAATTGAAAGCGGGAATGAATGTCCACATTCGTTTTCTTTTTGCATGCCAATCTTTTCATTTTTCGTGCGACTGTTGTGTCAGATAGCCAGTCGCTACTGTGTAAGCGTGTTCACACCACGGCTTTCCCCCAGCCTGCGATATTTTTTTCCGTAATTAACTTGTGCAATTAAACTATAGCTTGAATAATAGACCAGACTTCGTCTATTTCACTTAACAAATTTCAATTGTTTCTAACTCGCCCAACTCCTGCCCCAATTTGAAATGGGAGCCAATTGGTCGAACCTACAACCAGTAGATATCAAGCATTGTTAACCACTAGATTAGCAAGGAATGTGTTTGTGATGTGGGATTGAATTCATATACATCTTTAGGGAATAAAACAAGTCACGTGTTATGTACAATAGATCACGTACTAATAGAAACAATATCATGTGTTATTTTAGTGAATGTACTATTAAAGATGATGCTGTAAGGTAACAAGTTAACTACGAAAAATAATTTCGGTCGCGGGCCACTTTTAGGTCTTTTCAAGGAAAAATGGAAACCGGTCAAATGTATGCCCAGGTACTGATTTTCTTTTATTTTTTTTTGCTTTGAGTCCCTCCTCGCCCCTAATTAACATGTTGGTCGTTCAACGAGTGTATACAAGTTGACCAGAGCGATGTAATATTATTTCGCTCACGCGAACTATATCATGCAGTATGCCAATATTTGTTTAATGATATCGCAATAACATTATGGCGCTTCGTCTTGCGTATTGGACGGTAAAGTATCAAATGAGAATTCATACCTCTATCGAATAGCTTTTCAGATGCACAAATCTTCGAAGGAGAACGATGTGAGATTGTGATTATGAACTAGGGTATATCAGTCAGGTAACAATATTGGATGGGGCGTATTTTCCTGTTTATTATCAGTGTGTAGGGGCTGCATTCATTCCTGTAAGTAGGGTCATTAAGGTTTTCATCACGACCACTAATGCTCTCCCATATTCGTTCCTGTACAAAATGGGGAGTATGAAAACGTCATTTTCTCCTAATGGAACATTCTCATACCTTAAAGCTACATTCTGCTTGAAGATCATCATGTCTCCTTCCCACTCAAATCCTGAAATTTAGGGTAGTTTATCCCCAAAAATTTTCCGACGACTGGACTGCCAAACTAGCATGCAACCGTGGATCTGGAGGTCACAGCACTTTTTTTGTCAGTCAGTGTGTTTTCCCTGTAAATACGGTTTAAAATTGGTTTGTCAGCAAAATAACATATCATATGACAACCTTTTTTTTTGCTATTCCTACAGATTTTATACTATATAAGCCCCATGAGTTGCAACCCAGATCTCGCCATTTCTCCTCTCTCTCATTTTTAGGGTATACTTTAGGCGAGGGTCCCCAAACAAACACTCCATTTGCAGTGGGGGCTAGAACTTAAAAAACCGTTCTCACGTTATTACTGGTGTGAATCCTTCACATGCCTAGCACTTGTGGCGCTATGGTACAGAACGCGTGGTAAAATCAATACTGCTTTGTGTCATATTTTTCACCGGTAATGTTCATTTATTTATGTTATTTTTTTCATTATTCCATATTTGGGTACTTTTCGAAGTCCTGTTTATTGAAAATTTCAAGATCCTTCAACATCTGGATGTCGTGTGACCGTTTTTGTAATTTTTCACGCAAGCTATAGATCACTAGATTGTCAGCTCAAGTTTCAATTTCCCCTCCGCGGCATAAATCCGACCAACACTTCCTCATCACCGAACAATGACGATCCCCATAGGCAATCAGCATTAACACATGATACAGGCATTGAGTCACAAGCGTCAATTTCTTCAAATATCTCCTCCTCTCATGGCTCGTAATCCTTAGGTCCGCTGGTAGTTTGTAGTTTCCTAATATTATATTCCCGACTTCGCAGTGTCCAAGAAAAGAGAACTATCGCAGGTTTTCTTACCGTTGAATTTCACGCTTCACATAACATATTTTGTGTGTGATATTCAGATCGGATACGATCGATCCGTACGGCAGTTCCCGTATACTTGATCCAAATCCACGACATTTTTTTACTTTTAGAACAATGTATACTCAGTCCGAGTGGCCAACTCAGGATGGCTCGACGGACACTCAATCAAAGCACCAGTTTATTGATTTGACAAAGTTGTTATTTACTTTAACACTTAAAGAGATGTTGTAAATACTTGATATAGATGCTATAGAAATCGACAAAATAAGTTACAAAAACCTCGAAAAGAGTTATTATACAAAGGGGTTTAATATTCGCATAGTTTTGAGAAACCTGTTCAAACTATTCCGAAGCAATGAATGACAATCATGTAGGTATTAATTGGATGTAAGCTCACGTAATCATGTATTATGCTATAACCAATCAACAGAAGTTCTTTAATTGGAGAGAAACGCATCCTGTAGATCGTTTCAATAATTGTCGTTTTCGGTTCGTGCATGTATAAAATACTTTAAAATGCACCTTCCACTTTGTTAAAACTTCCTTAAATTGGACTCATTTATTGATGAAAGTAACTATGAAAAATTAATAAATATTTTCCTTTGTAACAGAATTGACAGAAGGGATCATTGCAGCCATCATTGCATTGCATTTGGGAGTTTCCTCCCTGTTCGCGGCTGTTGTCGGTACATTTTGCTGTTTCGTTCGCTCATCCAACGTAAACGCGAACAACAGACTGTTGGCACTTGATACCCAAGCATCATATGTCATCTATCCAGGCATCTCTTTTTGATGAACCCATGAGTGACTGTTTAGCTACTGTATCGCGTATTTCGTTGATCCTATTACCAACAATCCCCTTGGACAATGAGAGCTTCGTATTCTCTACAACAGCACATGGATCACCATTTTTCAACGATTGGCAGCATGCTATTCGACCATGGTCATTCGGATTTGAGCATACTCTTGAACTGACCTCAAAATCTTTGGGGTTTAGGGATGACATTCCTGGCAGGTAAAATCTAATTCTGTTTGCAACACTAATGGTAACGCTTGGTTAATATTCTCCCGGCTGCCTTTCTTTAAATTTTGTTCATTTATTATTTGACTTGTAAATATACATGTTATACATAGTTGCAATCATTAATAATAAAAAAACACCAAAGAAATAAAAAATTTAAATTTGAAAGAAATAAACAGAATGGACTGCCTCTCGGTAAAATTATTCCCCTAAAATTTTATGTACATTGCTATTTAATTCAAGTTTACATTCTCTTTCACTCATTTACTTCTGGGGATTAACCTGATACCTTTACATTATTTTCTTCACGTATGTATTAAACAAGTGATTTTGACATCGACATAACACAGTCGACTAACACGACACTGTCGACAGTGTCATCATACGTCTTGCAAGGAATTCGGCAGTTGTGTACAACAAGAAGTACATACGCAAGAACTTTCTATACAACGTGATAGCAGAAATCAAGGACGGATAACTGCACATGTCAAAACTACTCTAAAACAATGATATTAGTGAAAGAAAAATTAAACAATATTGATCGATTTAGAAATAGGGGCTACACAATAATTCATGGCGGCCAAAAGTGGCCATTTTATTTTGGGTCTTTTCTTCACCATGGTGCACTAAGAATGTTAACTAATGGCTTTGAGATGAGATAATAGACCGGAATTAATTAATATAGCCAATTAGGTATTCAAAACTGTGCATGGAATGCTGCTGACCTGACCTCGCATGTTCAATCAACCGTAACGTTTCTGACATATAGCAATCTAATTCTTACACTACATATTCTTAAAAGCTTTAAAATGAGCATATATTAATATATAAGTGTTCTATATACAACTTGTCATTTCCCCCCATTCCAATGGGATGTCACAGTGTACCTCTAGTGTTAAATGGCATAAATTACCCCTCAATCGTATTGGTAATGATATTTATTCCTAAAAGTGGCTTTAATTGTGCTTCAAAACAAAACAATATTGATTTTTGAAACATTAATAATATAAGCCATATTTTTTCCAACTCATAAAATAATCGGATAAAACCTTCATTGAGTTTTTTGCATATATTGCACAAGTTTGAAACCATGTCGTAATTGTACTCTATAGACCTTACTTCGAGATATTGTCTGACAGATCCAGGTAGACTACCATGCAATAGTAAAATTGTGTGAAGTAATGCCTCATGCTTTTTCAAAAAGCATGCAAACACCCCACACATTGAATATGATCCCGGGCCTGGTCTACGGCAAGCTGGGCATGCAAGTCAACCTAACAGATGAACATAAAAGTAGTTTTCCGAAAACCCGATATCCTCTGATATTCAGACTTTCTGGTTTGGTATAATACACCCATATCCCCTACTATGACCTCTTAAATTTTTCCTCCCGGAGCCCTCTTTAAATGCATTTGGTAGGTTAGCAGCAAGTAACAAGTTTTATGTGTAATATAAAAAAACAGGATCTTTCTATGTCTGAAAATAGTCCTGGCATGAGCTTTAAAATGAGAATTTGAAACATTTCTTACGGCTCTTTTGGTATTGAGTAATGTCCAGATTAAATTGATATACAAGAACCCCCATATCGTCGCCCACATAAATACTGTCCTAATCTGACAAAACCCCGTTTCCGAGAAAATTGCGATTGAAGATCTTTCGGGGAAAAACCTCTTTCATGTACAACATTAGCCCGTGGATAATTATTTTATGCAAATAATTACTTAGAATAGACTTAAACTTTGTTTTAAAGTTAATTTAAATAAGATTTATCAGTTTTATACTCCTAAATATTCTCCAAAGTCCCTAGATCTTCATCATTGAAATTCGATATTTTGATTTAGCTCCCGATTTTTGTGGATACGACGCAGATAAGACAGTAAGTGAAAATCTTTTATGTGCAGGAGAACGCTCAGCACTGAATATAGGACGAGATATAGATCGGTATGTGAAATTCGTTCCCTGTGGAAAAGGACGCTCACACTGTTAAGAATTCGACACAGATAAGACAGTATGTGAAACACGTTTTCAATGTGGAGGAAGAACGCTCGCCACGGTAGATTGGACGAAGATAAGACAGTATGTGCATTCCGTATGCCGATTGCCATGATAGATCTGTATGGAAATGCGGAAATTTTTAAATAATCATAATAAGACACATGGCCTAATTAATATCTCATAATTAGGGCACACCCACTCCTGTAGTTTGGTGTATTTATAGTACTCAACAATATACATCCACAGACCAATATCTCAAAATGTCAGTTTTGGACATAGCCAGTTCTTGCTCTAAGGGGACGATATAATTATTTTTATAATCAGAGCAAACTTCAGAAAAAAACATCATTGTATTCCTGAAAGTGGGGTGATGGGTTAAACACTTCATATCTGGGACAATTACAATTCATATATAATGTGTAACCTTAACGTACCGACACCGGCGCCTCTCGAGTAAATGGAGAATAATAAGATAGTTTAGCAAATACTGATAAAGATCTCATTTGCCAAAACATCATAGTGTGGTTTACAAAGCTTGTCTGAGGTAAACCGATTTATCCCCTTCAAAAAATTGGACCAAATCCTTGAACTCGGTCGTTGTTTAATTGTTTGGTGTCGACGTACGCTCTCTTTATATATTCACGGATTGTGTTGTGCGTCCCTAGCAACGGTAACTGGGACCAATGAAAGGTCTATAGTATTTTATAGGTTCAGAGGCTTAAGGATTTGAAATGGTAAAATTAGGTCACAAGCTCTCTGTCCTCATCGGCTTCAGGTTGTGTGGTGGTAGTAATCAACATTTTTCCCACCCACCTCTCCCCTACGTAAACATATTAGATAGTCACTAGTACTGTAAGGGAGTTTATTTTGTGGGCGTGTAATTGTATTTTGAGATTTTCAGGAACAATTTTTTATGACATTTGAATTTATATGACTATGCTTACAAGATTTGAGAAGTTATATATTTGATATTTCACATCCAAATATAATAGTATTATGTTTGGAATATGGGTAATTCTTACTTAATTCAAATGAGATCTGATTTCACCCTAAGTATCTGGTGGTGTATTTAACTGTTTAGTCTGTTTCAAATTTATCAATTTTGGTCCTTAGTAGTAATTATTTCAAAGTTGGTGGTTTGGGATAGGTGTATATACGCCCTCTAATTAATTGACTAATTCCGGGGTAGTTCATCGGGAATTACCATAGTGGCAACCCCGTGTATAGGTTATGGGGATCTATAATTTAAGGGTAATTTGGAACATGGGCTAGATATAATTTATATCATTGTTGAATGTATTTGGATCCAATTAGATACTATGGGAAATAAGTGTTGACTCGACAGGGAACGCTCCCTGCCAATTCAAATCAAACCTATGTATTTTCTTTTGTTTGGGGATAATATACATGCGGGGATATTGACGCGGATACGGACCCCAGATGAATTAAACTTTCTTCATACAAAGGCTTGTTTGGGTTATCCTTAGTAGTACTCTATTCTTGGCAGTTTAATACTGACTGAATTTTTCGAGGTTACATGATGATTGAATATTAGTCATGTGTGTACTATTTTCATGTATCTTTGGTGATACGGAATTAGAAAAAAATGAAATGCAATACTTATTACAGCTGCATTATGCTTAAAAGGAATTTAATTCTAGAATGGTCGGGATGAACGGGTGTGTGAACTAAACTGAATATGCGGAATATATGCGTTAATTATAATTCGTTATCAATATAATCACCAATTATTTAACTCAAAGCAATCACACTAGAGTAGGGGTGGGCAGTATGAACTTTTTTACAAATCTTTTGTAAATCGAGCATATTCTATGCCCTTTTGGCCTGAAAATGAACAGGTAAGCTTTTTCAATCAAGATAAAAATTTTTGGGTTGGTTCCGTGGAGTTTTAAGTTTTGTACATGAGTCTATGGGGCTTTTCGTGTACTTTTGGAGAAAAACAAAAAAAAACATGATCTCAACTGGATTTGCTGAACTCCCCAATAGGTGCTTTATAGGTTAAGGCAAAACGATTGTCAAAGAAAAAAATAGCAACATTTATTCTCAATGGCAGTAAATACATTTCCTAAACTCTCTTCAATGGAGGCAGACAATACATAGGACAAACCCCAAACAAGACCACTAGTGTGTGAGTGCGGAGTGAAATTAAAGGGGTTATGTTGTAAGGCAAGCCCTTGCAACCAGTTACATAACTTAACTTGCTAATACCTGTGAATGGTTATTGGGGTGTTTTCTTACCAGCATGTGAATGCGTGATACTATTATAAACAATTAATTATGTGACCCACTTTACAAACCCAGGAAAAAGTCACAGTGACAAAACACCCTTTTGGCAATGAGGTGTGTGTGAATACCAGTTAATCACATAAGAATCAATCAGGTAGCGTTTCAACGGACCGTATTGTTATGCCTTGCTATTAAAATTCACCCAACAGTGGGCAGACAAATGTTCTACTTAAAGCACCAGTTAACTGTTAGCATTCCATATATTTGTCTATGTACGCACAGGTAACATTAGAATTCCAGTCTTTTGTCTACTTCACGGTACAAGTGCTTAAAAGCAAGAATATCTTGAGCATCATATGTGGGCTACAGGACTTTTGTAAGACTTGAAATCCATAACTTGGCTAGATAGTGGGATTAGTGTATATAAAGGCAACAAAAGTCATACTTGCTTTTATAGTTAAAGATGAATGAACTGGGGATTAGGACATCATTGATGGTTTCTGATCAAATGAGGAATTAGTCACTGTGACTTGTTCCTGGTTTGGTAGAAGGGCGTCACATAGTAGCAGAGAACTCATTGTGTGGAAAGAGGTGTATTCCTGTTTCTATCATTTAATTTAAACAGTAGGTGAAAGTTGTAGCCGTGCTAATGAATGACTACACTCCCCCTCTGCACGGAAAGACATTTTCTTTATTCAAGACAATCATGAACTTGGTTTTTTTATTGGGAAACCTATGGTATTACAAAGAGAGGCATTACACCTAGCACATGTGCACGTTACATTGTTGTCATTAGTTTGGTAGGGGACAATATGGCAAATACCTAATTTAACCTCAAAATCCCATGGACTTTATGTTACAAAACTTTAAAAATCATGGGAACAACCCAAAACTTTATTTCAGTTGAAAAAAGCTGCTAGATTCTTTTTCAGGAGCCAAAAATGGACCATAGAATCCACACGCTTAAAACAAAGTTGCAACTTGCCCACCCTACTTAGAGGCACAGCAGCTTATTACGATATTTGTAAAGCTTACCATCATCTTTGCCAAAAGCGTTGCCCAACACACGATACTTACAATGTTGGTTTATAATGGATAAATACTAGTGTGATTATTCTAATAACAAAGTAAGTACCATTATACAGTTGGCACCACACATCTCGGCAGGTTTTCGATCAGTATGGGTGCCAAAGTCCGATTAATTTTGATTTTTGTCAAAGATTTGCATCTTAAGCCCAGGTTCTCGCTCTTTCATTTAAACGTCTCGCTTGTAAAAAAAACTTGCAAAAATGGCTGAGATAGACGCCCGAAAGACGCAAACCAAAAAGTGCACTTCAATGGAGTTTCAATGGTCATGTGGGGTACAACGCAAGAATCCACAAAACCTACAAGCTCCCAACCTTCCCCACAACCTATCCTTCCTCAGCCCCATACAATCAATGTTGGGGATATTATAAGGAATGCGGAAGACTTCAATCAACATGGATGAGAGAGATGGGGAAATCATAGATGATGTGACGTCAATGTACAACCAGAGGTAGAACCTGGTCAACTGAATATTAGAGGTTTGTGAGAATATACCTATAAGCACAGAATTAATATAGACGGATCATATGGGTAAGCGCGATTGTAAAATGCATATTTTGACATTCTACACCAGACCTACACAGCAAAACCCCAAACAACAACAACAACACACAAAACAAGACAAACCGAAAAAACTCGGGGTTATTAAGTACAGGTTTAAAAATAGAAAGTAGTTTTGTGGTATAATCTAACCTACTAAAACGAACAATAAAGTTCTTATGCAAAAGGACAGAGGCAAGCTATCTGATGGAAGAGGACCAATATAGTATATAAGATGAAGCTAGCTTCCTCTATACCGCATTTATTTTTAATACGGATAAAGATTTCAAAATCATGAACGGTATTTGTTGATACGTGCGTTAGTTGTTACTTGGTTTATGGTAGCTTATTGTGCACTAGTAATACGTGCGATACTTTATAGCTTTTATGCGTGAACTTATATTATGAGTTTACATATTGCTCAGTCTTGCTTGCGCGTCGGTGTTCCAGTAGCTTAGCGGGGAGGGGGGGGAATCATAATCAAAGCGTAAACATTGAAAATGGCCCCCCGCGGACACAAAGACGACAAAAAACACCACAGTTGGTTACATGAGGAAGAAGAATCCTACCACAAAACATAATGAGAATATACCACTGGACATAGGCACACCAGATTTATCTTGGCGCCGAAAAAAACAACTTGTTGTCAGTGACAATCATGACAGTGTCAAACTTTGCAAGGCTTGCCTTTGAAGCGAACTTTGAGTAGTAAGTATGTCTGCCAGGCCCAGGGGAAAACAGAATTAGTAGGCCCATCGCAAAGTCATGAAAGGGACGACCTACCCCACTTCGCAAATTGGTTTGTCTCAATTTTTCGTCGCGTCATATTATATAACAATAAATAAATGGATGGCTTTTTTCGGGTGATAGGAGAATATACCGCACTTGTCAAGAAAATATCTAACTCGCATCGGCTCGTCGATATTTTCATGACTAGTGGGCAATTCTCATATCACCCTCAGAGCCATCCAATAATATAAAGCAGCAAGCATTCACATGTACCTAAGCTGCGAAAGAGCTCAAAGTATTTAGATCACTGTTATGCCTTGGTATTCGAACGTAAACCAAGGGAATATTTATGTCAATGACCAAGAATGGCGTCGAATCCAAAGTGCCTTCATCAAATTTTAAGTGATTGATTTGCATTGTAAATTTCAGGGAATTTCCATTCTGTGTGTGTGAATGCTGATATTTGTGTGGACCACGTCATTCGCATTGATCCCATTCCTAGCCCCTTCACTTGAACACTTACACTACTGCATAATAGGTACGATCACTTTTCCTGCAAGCAGGCTGCATAGGGAAAGTTGACCTTAACAACGTTAAATGTTTGCTGAGTTCTGTCCATAAGTGGTAATTGACATAACTTTAAGGTAAGACATTTGAACTTTTTGAAAATGTATGAATAAGAGTTTTCTACATTGTAACTTTTCTATACCCTAAATCTGCAACAGTAAACAAGTCACAACATTCTCAGACCTACAGGTCGCGCTATGGGTCCTGTGCCAATGCATATCTCTTTGTCAGTGAATAGGCCTGAGAAAGACTTTGTGGACTACACCTTATTAGAAAATGTGGGATTCATCATTATTTATCAAGCAATGTTGTACAGTGGATTCCTCCTTTTGGTTTTCTTGTGATAGAACGGCCCGACCCATGATCTGAAGGGTCTACGTGTTATGCACTGGGCAACAAAAACACTTTAACGTCGCTTACTCTCTACACCCGTTTTAAAATGGTTGGTCGCTTTACTAAGTGTAAACGAGTGAAAAATTTCACTCCCAAAAAGAGTGAAACTCTTGTAAGCCACTCCAAAATGAGTGGGTTGTACTTTCATTAAACGAGGAAAATTCATCCCAAAAAGAGTGGATCAATCTCGTTTGAGGAGGAGTTAAACGAAGGAAGGACAAACAGTTTTGAGGAGTTGACGAAGGGACAACACGAAAATGAGTGGAAATCCACTCTTTTTGGGTAATTTTCACTCTTTTTGAGTGGACAATCGCTCTTATCACTTATTTTTGTAGTGGGTTTACAGAGTTTCATTCTTTTGGGGAGTGATGTTTTCACTCGTTACATTTAGAGAGTTAGAGAGTAAAGGTCCCGGAAATCAAATAGAATTGATGTGGTTGTGTCAATCAAGTCTACAAGGAGGGACCAGAAAGCATTCAATATTGGGGGTGATGATATAATTTGTGGTATTTCTGAATGTTCTATAAGGTAAACAAAATCTTAGCATGGGGTAATTTTTTTTATCCAGAATGGCCTTGAACCCTTATAGGGCTATACTTCGTGCAACTAACAGTCAACTTGTACTATATACCTTTTTCAATCCTTAAATTTTTATGGATTAAGGAGGACAAATCTAAATTTTGATTAAAATTTTCAATAGTAGATTGGATATTTCAATGTATTTTGATTTAAATTTTAATCTAAACTCAGATTTGCACTGATAGCAATCAAATTAGATAATTTTTAATCTAAGAAATTTAGGAGTAACACGACAAATACATTGATGTAAATTAAACGATAATATGACTAATTCAAATTACCCTAACCCCTTATTTACATGTTCCCTTTCAGAGATTTTTAGCCAGGACTTCAGTAGTGTGAGTTAGGGGTCCTTATCGAAATGTTATGTCATGAAAATTTGTGACGTAGGAGAGAGCTTGTTGCAATGTTCAAGTTTCAGTTATAAAAGTCAAGATTGTCTTGGGGTTAAGTTGATGACATGAAAACCATTGAATATGCGACAAAAATGAATCCGTTCACGTTCGAAACCACGGGAATAGACTCGCTGGCAGCTTGGTTGGAGCTCTGGTTTAGGTTCAAATTACTTGAGGATTTTATTTCCGGTTGTCTTTTTCTGTTGTTTAGTATGTTCTATTGATTTAACCCCTTTGTATTACTAACGGTCTGAAACACACCTAACTGGAAGGGGCCATAGGAGAGAGCTTGTTACAAGTCCCCTTAATAATCGCTGATGAAAGTAATATTTTTTTACTTATTTGGAAATTAAAATAACATGCGAAGCGAAAGTTAGTAGCAATGAAGAATGGAACAAAACCGACAGAAAAAATAGGAGACACGCGATCATGTACATTTAATTTCAACGTGCAATTAAAAAATAATGTTCCATGAACAAATGGAAATACACTTATCGCGCATGTTTAAATTAACCTCACCAGTATAATCGAGTCGTGAAGACCTGCGAGTTACCCTGCCTCCCGCTTATGGCCCCGGGCTTGAGACGGAACATGGTGTAGGGTGGTAGGGGGGAAGCCATCACGTTCCTCTCCTGCCACGGGTTGCTCGTAACCGAGCGATGCATTGGAGAGGAGCGTTGGCGCAGGCGTGTTTTGAAGGGCTTGCAGGTAAAATATTAGGCAGTTCACAATGCAAACGGCTGAATGGCTGAAGAACTACATTCCATGGCTATTTTTGAATTATAGGTTCAAGATCCCGTGCAAACCTTTTGAAAATCACACTCACGTGTCCTTCTCTTTGCATAAGAGATAGAAGCCTTCGTGATATTCCGATTCCCAATTAAAAGCAATTAACCATTTCAGACTTCCCACACTAACGCTATGGTATGTTTTGCAGACGTTCTCTGGATCGAGCATCGGGACAATGGAGGAAGCCCTGGGAGTAGATTCAGCTTGGAATATTGGATAATCGCCGGATAATTGTGTATTTGTGTAGGATTTCCTCGTAACCAGTCTTCATTATATATTTCCCTTCCATCCTCCCTTTTTATTTCTCCAGTTCTTTATTTTCTTCAATGTGATGTTTTTTAACATTTCAACATTTTCTTTTATCGCATCTTTACACCACAGATGACTGCCAAATTGTGTGACACGTTTTTCTATTGGAGCGAACGTTGCCAGAACACCGCCACTAAGATGAGATAGCGTTTTATTCCGTATTCAAATACGTGTTTCACACATTTGACACTCCACGACCCCTCCAGTAATTTTATTTTTAAAGGTTCACTCCTACTAACTTTGAATGTCTGGGAGCTCACGCTAAAATACAACAACAGATTCTAGGCTACTCAACTTACTTCAACCGTACTGTGGGTTGTTTCATCTGATGTTTCCAATGGAAGCAGTGCTTTTCTGACAGACGAGATCGACCCCGATATTCTGACGGGGACTTCACATGAGGGACCTGACGGAGAAAACTGGCTTCAAGTCGCAGCGAAGTTTTTAGAGGAAGCTAATCAAGATGATTTAGTTCTGGTGATCTGACACAATTAGATCCATTGACGTCAAGTACTTTGTTCAATAAAACACTGTTGTGTAAGACATAGATAGAAGTGATATTGTCCACTGTATGTAAACACTGTATCACACTTTGATCCCAGCGGCAGGGGGTGAGGGCACTGTCATTGCAAGGGGGTACTAGGTTCATCCATCGACTGCACAAAGATACGAAAAAGTAAGTATTTGAGACTCAAAATCTTTGCACCCATACCAACTAAAAGCAGTTTGATTTGCTAATCCACAGCAACGAAAAGGTAGTCTTTTCCGCAACTCTCCAAACAATGTATGTTAAGTACTTTGCACCGTAAACAAGTACATATACAAAGCAAAGTCCAGGTTCTTCTGACAAAGGTCAGTTTCTTGAATGTAATTTTTCAATTATTAGAAATTTCCAAGATCTTTGAAGCTCAATTATGAAAACGTTTAGTTTCATTAGTAGAACTTCCAATACGGTATCTTACCTCCTTATTCTTCATTATCTCTCGCCTCTAGCTGCGCTTAGCCAGATGTATCTTTCGCTCTCTTTCATTTCAATAATCGACTTGCGATCCATTCTTGGCCGCGGAATCCCCATATTTGACTCCGCTGACGCGCCCGATGGGAAACACTGAGAGAGAAGTGTATACACAGGGACATCAGCAAACTTGCCAGAACTTCGCACAGAATTATCGCTGCTTGGCAATATCCGGCGGATGCAGTCGAGAAAAAAAAAAAACAACAGTCGATTTATCGAAAAGGAACAGAGACTCGACTCTTTATTACAAGAACAAAAGAAACCGTAACACCAAGACGAATGTGCGATGGAGAATATGTATTGGTCCTAAAGACACTAAAACATACACATCCGTGATAATTAAAAGGTGCTACAAATCTTTCAATCGGGCCCTAACTCAGTCAAGAACTCAGTCAATATGTGTCCTTTTGGAAAGATCTTTTCTTCGTGAATATAGGGCACTTTGAGTTCTCTTTTTTGAGACACCTGGTACTAGGTATGTTTAATGATTATATGCATTATAGCCCCTCACCTGAAATGATTAGACCCAATCAGCGGCCTTATTGGTAAACAGACACGATTTCATAATAAAATGACTCGTTATTTTTATTGAAGAAATGAACCTACGCGACATCTAAGTTGATGTTGATTGATTTTTAGTTATTTTATTTCATGGAACTTTCCTACAACATGATATACATCATGAAAAAAATCTAAAATAATATACGGCAAGTGAGAAAAAATTCACTTGACACATAACACTCTGAATAATCCAAGAATGGATTCCTAGGTGACCCACAGACCAAGCACATACGAAGTATTACCACTTGCATGCTCCTCGCGCGCTCTGGATTAAAGTTATGTTTTATTTGCGTAGAACATGGTACTAAGTCATTGATATATCGAAAGATTAAAACAAAATACATCTCATCCATTTCCCCTTTTTAAAGGGGGTGAAATGGATGGAGTATTTTGTATTAGAAGTCTCGACTCCATTGATTAAGAATCTGTACTTAAAAACGCAATTAACTTGTTTACATGGGATTGTGCCACCTCACCACGTAAATTCGAAGCGGCAATTAACGAAATCGTTGAAGGAACTTAACCGGGACCGCCTCGAATTCCTTCAGCATAAGTGCTTGGCATTTCACGCTGAGCAAATAGCACAGAGTGAGTGGGAATAAATTAATTTAAATTTGTAATTTGTGTTTAAATGTCTGTGTGTGGCTCTCTGTCTGTCGGACTAACGGAGTATACTTGGGTGAACATGGGTGACTGGGGCTGGAGCCCTCCAGGGCTTGTGTGTCATTTTTGATGGCTTATGTGTCTAATTTTGATGCGTGTGTCTATTTTTAACAATAGAAAAATTAAACAAGTATACCCTCGTTGACTTGTCTGTATATATATATATATATATAATTATCTATATATCTGTGTCGTCTGTCTGTCTGTCATCATAGCTGTGGCAATGGATGCGCACAGAAGCCCTTTACATATTCAAAGGTCATCATTCCGTATAGCAATTGAGAATATGCATAGAGACGGACGTAGCGTGTAGAAGCAGATATTAATAACATGAAAAAAACTTAAAATATGGACTGCTATAGGAAAAATAACATGGTAATCGGGTTCCCATCTCATCTGACTTTGTTTAGGTATTTTGTTACGATCCCAGATCAAGATTGCAACAAAAGTTTACAAAACATCAATAACAACGCAATTGCACGACTATATACATCTCTATATTATTCTATATGTTAATTTTGACTGATTCTCAAACGTGGATCAACGTACCTGATCACAGTTTTTGAGTACTAACTATACAGCTATTTAACTGGTTTAATACTAAAATTAAGTCAATTTGATGCGCAGGAATAATTAAAAGTTCAATGATTTATGCTATGAAGAGTGATCACCTTTGCGAGCAAGTTCAGGTAGTGTCAAATCTTCGTGACGTAGAATCACCAATGGTGCGATACCAGCTACAGTTTGATCTCGAGGGTTATAATGCGAGGCAAAATCAGTTTTCAATCAAATTTCATTGACATGAGGGTGTTTCTGTGTCTCACTTACGAGATCCGTGTCTGGTTTATGGATTTGATAAACCAATCACAGCAACATTCAGGTAGAGGTTAACAGCAAACGGGCGTTATGCCCGAACTCTAGCACTTTACGTTGGCACATGTTTGTCAAGATGGCAAGCTCCTTTTGACCTCCCCATGACCTCAGGCAAAGGTTTCATAAACAATCAATCATTGAAGTGCACCTCTAAGTCCAATAAGCAACAAAAACTCCTCCCTTGAGGGCCTCCTTGAAGTTTCAGCAGCTCAATATACTGTTAGTTCCTGCAACCTTGATTTTACTTTTAATTCCACTTTAATTACTAATCATTATATCTTATTTACTGGAAACCAAATAATATAAATGCATAATACTTGCATTGTTAAAAGGGACCCTTGTTGTAACAATTGGCACTGCCACTCGCTTGGCGAAATACCATGCCCATCGAAACATTTCAAATGATGAAAACCATTGCCCAATCAATCCTAATGATATGATAGTGGGGTACGGGACATCTTATTTAATAACATATTGCAAAAGGGCTTGTTGTTATTTTTTAAACTCAAGGTGGTAATTTCACAAATGAATAAGTTGGCGGAAAAACTTAGGTTGCCCACTATTCATCATGACTTTGTTTCGGTATTGGCACTGTCACTCGTGCCGAAAACTACCATGCCCCATCGAAAATTTCAAGATGGAATCCATGCCCAATCTATCTAATTGATATGAATTGGAGTGCATTTATTAATAACAGTATTGCAACTGATGGCTGGTTTGGTACTTTTAACTACAGGTTGTAATTAAACAAATGATTAAGTTTGCGGAATACAATTTCTAGCCCGAGCTTTCAACAAAGAAACAGCAAGGAATATCCGGGGGATCCGACCCCACGAAGAAACATGGCCGATATCTCCATTCTCGGCAAGATTTCTAGTCAAATACAGAATCTGGGATCGAATAACAAAACTCTTGGGCAGATCAGCAGTAATACGGATTTAGGTTACTACAATATTGATCTTACTGTTAGAAAATCTTCCAATTATATTATTACCATATTACATTTACAATATTATTACAATGTGCGTTGATATTTGCTTGTCTACGTCTCGTGTTAAAGAATTCTTTAAAGGGTCGTTGATGGTCCAGATTTAAGTTTTTAGTAAAGTTTTTCATACGTGGGAGTTAGAATGGACTTTACTCAAAATACCCTACCCTATCAAGCTTTCGCGCCGATAGTTCAATCCTTGTGTTGACAAGCTATAGAAAAGAGTAGTTGGGAAAGCGTGACTTTTGTAAGCCATTTAGATAGTCTCTGTGTAAATAATATTGGTTCGGACCACGCAAAATACGGAGATATATTTGGCTCATTAAACTTCCATAACCACACATCAATTGAGTGCTCTAAAGATTTCACCAGGGTTAACTTGAGAGGGAGAAAAAATAGTAGCTTCCTTCGGATGCCACCAATGATGACCACTGCCGGTAAAAATCTTAGGGCTTGCTGGGGGGACGAGGATTTATGCGATCGGAAGTAACAGGCCCTTTGATTTATTATGGAGGGTGTACGATACTTTACTACATCAAACAAGAGTCATCTCTTATTAACCATTATGCGTGTATTTTTAGGCAGCAGCCGTTTTGCTCAATTTTTGGGGAAATGCCGTGTAAAGAACACCCGGACCTGAATTATCCGCAAAAGTTAAGAGAGACCAACATTCTGGCAACAGCCCATCAAGGTTTGCCTTGTTCACAAGTCTACATGTAGATTAATGAGGGTGAAATAACTAGAAAAATAATGGCAAAATAATAATGGTTCCAGTGCGCGTACGACGACCGGCTCCTGCATCTAAGGGTAACGCGTTCGGACAACCCGCTGCGGCCAAAGTGTTGCTGTCACCCTTGGGGCAATGCACTTTAGGCATGGTTGTTCTCTGTATCCCAGGCAGTTAAATGGACATAACAATTTAAAGTGCTTGATAGGTTAGGCGCTAGTTGGCTGGCAGCACAAATTCTTTAATGATTGAAGCGATATGATTCTGACGATTGCCTGATGGCGGCGTAAATGAAATAGTAGAGGGCCGCTTTGAATTCCTCAGTTAAAAAGCGCAGTATCACCCTCGATATGATTATAAGAACAGGCAGTGATAGATCCTATCAAGACGGCTCGTTAAAGCGTGACACCCTCTCTGAAGCGCCCTCTAAAACCTAAAATGGCCAGACACTGTGGGGAACAGTATGCGAATATTAGGATCTGGAATAATTTTTTTTCTCAAAAAAATGCCCAAAATTATTGTATTCTATGACCATATTTGGAATCAGGCATGAACATTGCATTCAAACCAGCCTCAACGAAATATACCCATGGCCTTCCCAAATAAGCCACTGTTTATGTGCTATATTGTCGGGTGTATACATAGTGACGGATGTTAAGATTATGAATTGCGCATTGAAAAAAATCGCGAACTCTAGCGGATCCGTACACATCGCCACATACGATTCAAACAACCAAAGCCGATTAAGAAACGAAAATAACTGGAAATTTAATTTAGCTAATATTCATGAATTCTTACTTGATAAAATGGATGTAATACATTGGAAAAGTTAACCATCATATCCGTCACACCAAAAAAATATGCAAATCGGCAATTATGTTAATGACATATAGTGACGGATGTTGAATTTTTCGTACACTAAAGCGTTATTCAGCATCCGTCATTATGGGAAACAACAATGGGCGTTTTCTGAACATCCGTCAAACCAACTTGCGTCATCGCGAATCTGCTCGATTTGGTTTATTACATAATGACGGATGTTGAGTGGATTGCCGCGATTCACCGCTTTGAACTGTAAATATAATATAAATTTCTACTAATATCGATATTTATAAATTATTTACATATTTTGCTTGTGTCAGTTATAAATTTAAGATGAGAATATTTACTAACAAAAGTGTTTGAAAGGCTCTGGTGGGAGATCAAGTATACACTTCTTTGACAGAGGGTTCAACATCCGTCACTATGTAATACACCAAAATCTCTGTTATGCAACACACGTCAAAATTGCAGAATTTCTAATTAAGATTATTAATTAATGAAGTACTTGCAAGGTTCAGCACTTGGCATTTTTGAAGATTTTGGTATTTAGTATAATTTGCCTTAATTTCGTAAAAATGATAAAAAATCAACATCCGTCACTACGTAATACACCCGACGATATAATCTATGGCTAAAGATTTTATTTCAAATTCCACGGCCCTTTTCTGGAAGAATCACGTCAAAAAACTTGCTATTCAAGGTAGATTTCTTGAGCTTCTTTCTTTGGAGTCCAAATGCGTTCAATGGTATTATTTTCAACCTTCCTGTAAGAGTTTGTAAATTTCTTGTCAATTCGGTCACCGATTCCCTTAACACTAGGACTAATCTTCTCAGATGGGGTAAGGCAAACACCAATAAATGTGCCCATTGCAAGAACAAAGAAACACTTAATCATGTGTTGAACTCTTGTCGACGACAAAGAAGATGAAATATATATTCCATAACACCAACATTTTGGTAAAGGATCAAGGAAAGGCTACCAAACTACTTTATTTGTTAAAATACAAAGCTTGGTATCAATGTCGCTCAATGCATTTTAGTGTCAGAATTGTGTAGATGTTAATTACTTCCTTTGTTATTTCGCACTGGGTATAGAGACTTCCCCAACACTCACGAAATGCTTCTCATTATATTTGCGTCTCCCGATAATGCATACGTTACCAATGCTTTCTTTCAGGAATTCGAAATATTTCAGATCCCATTGCCGACGGCAACGCCAATACCTGCACAAACTGCATTTTTAGACCTCAGCAGTAAGTCTATTATTTTAAAATCTATTATCACAACTGCCCATTATTAAAATGCAGATTCTCATTGGTCAGTTTACCACCCATTATTCTACAATAATGAGTCACAAAGAATTTTCTTATGACATCAAGTTATTTTAGGCAATAACAATAGAAATAAAAGGGTTGCATACACTGTCATCCTTGGCCCGAAAAAACCTTTGAAACATAAAAAAAGAAAAGAAAAGAAAAATGGACACGGACCAGATTATTTTTTCGACCTCGGACATATTATTCGCCACTTAAATGTTTTATCTGTATCACGTTGTACATTAGAGAGTAGGAATTGGTTTCCCTAAAGTCTAAACTGGCAAACCTAATCCGCTGAAAGGTTTGTTTTTGTTGTTGCTTTAACGAAGGCGTTTTTTTTTTTCGCACCGGAGGGAAGTTCACTATAGACAGGTCGAATCCAGGGAAAAACTGCAATTTTGTGGGTGTCAAAATTTTCTCAACGGTTTTATGTTCCTAAACTCAAACTCTTTCAAATAAGTTGGGGGCCACCCAAATTTTTGCCTGACCCAAGATGCGGCTAAAGTACAAATTTGCCGCCAAATTACATAAATTACATAAAAAGTATGTTGAAACTTGTCATTTGCAGAATTTTTCCGGTGGTTAGATATCCTGACCTCTGTGTTTAAAATCCAGCTGAAGCACTACTCATGATTTTATCTCAAATCCAAGATGGCGGCCAAAATCCAAACTAGTGAAATAT
>JAMKCH010012348.1:0-23404 GCA_023653785.1 Ophioderma brevispina
TTCGTTGAATTAAGAGGTGATGTGTATTGGTTTACATACCAAGGCCATATTTCCAGTAGGCACACTTGTTTCAATCTTTGTTAGTTTTCTACTAGTGTGGACGCAATTGTATCTTAATTAAGTATAGTGTGTACGCACGCATTATTAACTAATCAAGATTAACTAATCTTCGTTGAAATAAGCAATTTTGCAGTGTGTACGGGGTCCAAGTGACCAATCAAAATAGTGCTTAGATGCCAATCGATAAGCAGGTAGCGCCCAGGGATAAAAAGCAATGGCATATAAGAGCTAAATTTTAGGAAATTAATAAAATGTCTTATGAATTTTCAGGAATGAGAGCAAAGTTTTCCTAACAAATGTACAGGTTCTTATCCATTCCTATCAGTTTCACATAGCCAAAGTTTGTGAAGTACTTTCCCATATTCTGTTTTGAACCCCAGTATTGCCTTTTATAGGGTGATTTGTGCATGCATTGGTGTGTATGAATTGGTATAATGATTCCCTGTGGCACAATTGTAGAGATATTGCTTAATGCAAAGGGTTATTATATGTGAATGAATGACTGATTTAATATCACCTGTAATGCAGTGTATACCAAATAACAAAATAACATTCTCTCTACTTTGTCTTTTTGTTTCCTTCAGACACCACGGCATGAACTGAGTGTAATTGCATGAAAGTTAACAAGATGACTTAGAGGAATGCAACTTGCATGAACACAGGAAAGTATCTATATATTTTGTCAATCACAAATTATGTTTTGTGTGTAAGGACTCTCCTTCTGGGTTCATGAATGCGACTAACATCTTGCCCAAATAAAGGTGATGCATCAAATGCACCCTTTTGGATAAATCATACTGATACGGAAGTCAGTTTTCAAGTGGAGTTTGCACTTGGCATCAAAACACAAGACCTGCTGGACCTCTCTGAATTACCTAAATTGGAGGAGAGGGTGAACAGGTCGATGTGCTTATCAGTAAGATTACTGCATCTTTGGACAAAGTGATGTCGTAGAAGTCAAGATGCACTCAAGCGTGAGTCGATGTCTCCAAGACGTCAGCTGGTTTAGGAGGACGAGGAGCAGTGGTGTCTTCCTGTCTGGAAGATATACTAAGTGGCCTTACTTGTATATAATGAGGAATATCATCCAAGAGTGTATTGAATTACTTGTAACCAAAGAGTCTACAAGACCCTCAGAACAGAGTCTTAAGAGTAGCAGTGGTTGACTTGAGATGTTGGCCTCTGCACTATGAAACACCTTTTACTTATTCATTGTGTAAAGCTATAGAATGTCCCAAACAAAATGCTCCATATAGTACTTGTTATCAATTTTAAATTGAACACAAACTAACAAGATTTAAAGGTAATAATAAATCAGTATGTCAGACATGCACAGAATGCTTTCCTGCAAAGCATGATTGAGATAATAGTCGTCTGTTGTTGCTTGTTCCAAGGATGTCGGTAGGTATCTATGAACAGGATATTTTATTTTGAATTCAAGATTGAACAAAATCTGCAGAATGTTCAATTGGAGTGGGTTTCAAATCGCCTGTTCTACCCTATGCATCATTCACTATGATTACTGTCATTATGTGGGAGAGCGTGGCCTAGCGGTTAGGGTGCTTGCCTCTGGCGCAAATTTACCAACAAAATTCCCGGGTTCGAATCCCGGTGGGGTCGTGGCACTTGCTAGGATTTATTCGGGTACTATCAATTCTGGATTTGATCTGTATACCAGCTATTGATTAAATACAGAATACCGCTCTCCTCCATGGTTCACTTGGAATTGGGCAAATGGATCATGAAAGCATCCCGTCCTTCGGAGGGGACGTTAAGCCGTCGGTCCCGTGTACAGAGAGTCACAACTGTACATGTACATCGCAGTCAGTGTCGAATAAGAGTAGGGTGGAAACCCCTGACTGTTCCCAATCCGCCCCAGTGTCAAATATAGCGGGCCATGTTAGGAGCGTCCGTATCATGGATACACGCGGCCCCGGATCAGCACACTAGTTGATTAAATCCTGACACCACCACAAGCCATTACCAATGACTTGTGGATACGCTAAGAAGAAGAAGAATTACTGTCATACAGATTTTGCCCCAACTTTCAACAGCGTAGATGTAGACTTATTTTCAAAACAATATGATATGGCTAGGCAAAAAAAATGTGTTAGTCTGTCTCAGAAGAAATGTGACAAATGCAAACGTTTTTTTTTAGAAAGATGCTAATGAGAAATGTGGGATTTTTTTAACATTTTCTTTTTTTGCATTTTGGCCAACTTTTTTTTTTCATTTTGCAGCCGAATTTTCATTTTTTCCCCCTGAAATTAAAAAAAAATGCAAATGAGCAAAAACCTAAAAAAAATGTGCTAAAAGACCAATTTTAAACCAATTGCACACAATCTTCTGAGAAAACTTCTTTTTTTCTCGGCCTTATACCACATAAAGTGACTGTGTGGAGCATTTTGTACTGGGACACCTTGTATATTTTTCAATGCAAGCTGTAAGTAGCATTTTTGTACTCAATTTCTCTTTGTGATCTTCCAGTAAGGTTGTGTGACTTGAACTGTCAAGAAATTTTCCCCAGCAGTCTCTGAATGTACCTTTAAAAGGTTCCAAGCTCCCCGAGCATATTTGAGTGACATTATCTCAGACAATAATTGCTGTGGCATATCACCAATCTGCTGCCTTTAAGCAAAAATAAAATATGCTGAATGTATGCAGAGATGGATGTGTGTCATGTTGTCCATCAATAATGCTTAGAGAACTTGGGATTAAAAGAGCCTTTCACAATGAGCAGAAGATCAAGCTTAATTCGGCTATCAAAAATGCTGTTGTTTAACCACCTATGGTACGATCTATCTGATTGGTACTCAGAGGACTATCTCATGTTGTGTCCTGTATAAGCCAACAACTAAGTACTCATATATTTCTGAAAGTCATTACAAAAGGTTTATACCTTGACTTTGTTTGCGAAAAGTTGTATGTTTCATCATGAACTATACCCAATTGAACCAGGGGGGTAGGAGGTAGGACACGATTGCTCGATTTGGCATTGGGGGGATTCAAACGGTAATTGGGAAACTGATAAGTTGCATTTTACTATGGCAGTCTCTGGCCCAGTGACATTAAAAAATTCATCTCTTAAACCTTGTTCAACAGACTTAGAATATCATGATAAGATTAAGAAAAAAATATTGACTTCTCAAATCCGTCGGGGTAGTGGATTAACCCCAGCAGGGCAGCAAAAATAGTGTAATTTCCCAATAACGGTCATTAGATTTAAATATTCGTGACCAGGCAGTCTTTAGTCAGTCGTGTATGACCGTTCGATATGTGTAAGAGCCCCCTCCTACCGTTAAGTCGTTGAAAAGATATCACCCGCAGTGAAGTTGATGCCGTTTTTGGAATTTGCTGTTGCGGTTAGGTTGGCATATCCTAACCCCTGACTTGAACAAGCAAAACTAAACATGGCAAACAGTCTCTTACTCAAAGCACATAAAACATATGCTCATATGTTGTTAATGAAGAACACATAGTGATGCCTTTATGTCATAGTTAGAAAGTAAAAAGGAATTTGGCAACTGATTTGAAACCTACAAGTTGTGATCAATCACAAAGGTGTCGATCTTCAGTTCATGTGAGAGCTCTAAGAGGTATCCTATCAGCGATTTCCCCCCAAATACTGTAAAAAGTGATAATTTGCCGGCGCGTGTAATTTTTCGCGTTTTTCTGTTTAATTTTAAAATTTTTGCTTGTTTTTAAATTTGCTCTTTTCAGCTATCCTACATAGACCTACACACAAAATAAACATTTAGAGAGTTTTTAATTCGCCTAGCTCAGAAGTGCGCGAAAAAGCGCGGAAAATTAATTGTAGACGAAAAATTTCCACTTTACACGTATTCAATAATTGTGTACTTGAACTTGTGCCTGATTAGGAAATTGTGGTTGATTTGTTTGTAAGAGTAATAGCTAGCGTGCACCTTGAAGCCCAATTGAAATTAGATGGGTTTACTGTGTTTAATTAAAAACTCAGAAAAACTAAAATTAAAAACAACCCGTCATGCAGGGCTGTAGCTTTTGGAATGTACCAGTAATTTGGGGATGAGATGCTACTACCACAAAATTTTTAAAAAATAATTAAAAAAAAATCCAAATTCAGATTTTTAAAAGAGACACGAGGCAGGAGGAATGTGTTCTTTGCTGTTTATTTTATGATGATTACAAATCATAACATTTATCATGAGAAAAAAATTCATGCATGATATTTGTTCATTGCATGGTGCGTATATAAAAGACACTCTCAGTGATTCACCCGAAAGAGCAAATATTAAAACTTGCATGATAGCGTAAAAAGAGACGCAAAGTTCCTAGGATCTCACAAGTAATTTTTTAAAACTGAAACGTCAGAAAAAGGAGAAAGAGCAGTGTGTCTAGATATGAATCGGCATTCAGTTACGTGGTTGTAGAAAGTGTCCGTTCGGACAGTAATGACTAAAACATCCGATTTTGTCCTTATTAGGTTGATTTGAGTCTTATCACTTGCAGGGGTGTGTGGTTAGGGGTACCAATTCTCTTACTGACATGCAAAAACCTGATTTTGAAGATTTTTCACTTCTCGATTTAGCAAATCACTGATAGTCCTTTAATGAGCGCATGCGGTGTGCTTAGAATGTCTACGCCCACAAATTGGATTGATTCATTTTATGAGTGGGTGGGTTGTGTGGTACATTGTTCCTTTGAAAATTACGTGCATTGGATATGTTTATGCCGTATGATTCTTATTCCGTGGGCAGGGGTTTATCAGTTAACCAAGAAATTGATTGGATTAGGTCCAAAGCTCCGCCATCCAGTACTGGTTGGTAAAATAGATGGATAGTGCGTGTGCAGCAAATACGCGGTGTAGTCTCGCGCAAAAGCGCGCGGTTTATACTGCGTCGAGCATTTCGCGTTGGTACGCAAATGCAATTACGAGCGTGACGATCAGCGCGCGATGACTTGGTTCTTTGGATTGAAACATTTGTTTTCAGAGGGGGGTGATGGGAGGTGGAGTGGAATTATTTAATGATAAAAAAGTATGATGTTAGAATATTTTTGACAAAAGTATGATCGATTATTAGAAAGCAAAAATTACAAGTTCTAAATAAGAATGAGCTGCGCCGGCATCCACCCAATAAAAAATATTGGATTTTCATTGCCCATCCTTATGACACCATCTAGATGGCCAAAACAAAAAAATCTCATCTTTATCTCTAATCAGATTGTTTGTAAAAAACTGTCTGCGTAGTAGTTAACGTATGAATGGTTAATATCTGCATATTTTTCGTTTTCATGCTTGGCAAAAAAAAACAATGTATGTACTGATTTGTTGTCAAACGGAGGGAAGCGTGCTTTTTTTTGCCAATGCACTAACACTAAAATGAATATATGCAGACATTTAACCTCTAATTATGGACATCAATTTGTGTCCTTTCAAGCCTACAAGATGGGAGGGTAACTATAGTAGTAATTCAAAACTGTTCTTCCCCTAAAACGGTAATGGTCATCCCAAGCATTAATCAAACACCAGAGGAACGAGTTGGGTTTCTGATGTGGCCAATTTGTGAGGATAATTACTTGAAGGTGCGTGTTCCTATTGTCTTTAAGGCCCCCTGATTTACCCCAAAAAGTAGTATAGATTTTTATATCAGATGAAAGCCGTTATTTTTCTCATGTCTGAAATTTGAGCCCTCCAGTCCATTTCATTCCCAAGCTCAAAACCAAAAAAAAATGCCGTTGAGTGGGTTAACATTCAATATAAGCACAGTATGAATAGGGCTTTGTAACATGCATTATTGCGTTACCATCAAAAAACACGCAAGTTTGTTTTTTTCCCCCCCCCCTTTTTTTCCTCCCCCCCCCTCCCTTCCTTCCCCTCCCCCCAGTTCTTTTTTCACCCCTCTCCCATGGTACTTGATCAGGGGCGGATCCAGGATTGAAAACAACAATCACTATTACCGGGGGGCTGAAAGTCTGTAACGTGTCCAAAATGGGCTTGATTTTGCAGGATTTGCAGAATTACCGGGAGGCGCGAGCCCCTCTGCCCATCACTAGCTCGTGCCTGTTGATGGGTGGTGTTGTGCAAGTGCAGGCTCTCAAGTAGAGAACACAATACACATAAATCGGAACAAGCACTTTAAATGATATCACGCTAAACCGTATGAGAGTCAGAAAGTTGATTGTGGTTTTTTTGGATTTCTCCATAGATAGGTGTTATGAAGTGGTCGTAATAGGATGGAGGCTCTGAAACCAGTAACTTTGGTTGGTGTTCAGTATCACCAGAGATTTTTTGAAGTATGATAATGCTTAAAAATAGGACCCTACTGATATAAATATGTATCACATAGATGCACTGTTCAATGCTTCTAATTTGTTGTTAGTCTGTATACTCAACTTGCCACACTTCACACCTTGAGGGTAAGTATAAGCAAAAAAAAAACCAATAGGATTTAATTATGGATGGCCAGAGTATGATGCGCCCTCTATGTTAAGACTTTTACAGCTCAGTGGCTAAGTAGATTGTATTTGTTTACTCATAGGTATGATTCACTGTGTTCCTTATTTGGTTGACTTCAGGTTATGAAAAAAGCAAATCGGGCTACTAGTGAACGGTATGCGGTAATTGGTAGATGCAACTAATTTACCCGGTTTGGCTGAATCCTCTAAGGCTTTTACCTCAAACAAGTTGAGATTTTTATATCATCTGAACTGTTTGCAATTTTGTAATTTCTGTCCATAAACAGACAGAAATTACAATACAGTGGCCGTGGGGCAGTGTGATTTGAACATTCGCTTATAACATCAAAGTGCATTGTCAAAATCTGCTGAAATTTGAAAATAACCTCAAGGGTATTCTAGAGAACCATAAACAAAATGTATTAGGATCACAAAATGCACCTTTACTACAGAAGGTCCGTTCTCCATAATGTGTATAATAAAAAAATATTTATCTATAATGGACTTATATAATAGTTTGATAAAATATCTTGTTAGCAGTTGATACAGATCATTATCCAAAAATGGATAATATCAAACTTTAGTTTCAAACTACTGGTGGAGATCCTAGAGGTCGCATCATAAGAGGCTTCACGCAATGGCGGCCATGAAATCCCTGAATTTAGATGTCGCTATTGGTTTAACTCATACATTGTAATCACAAAATCTTGACAGAAAAAATTGTCAAGCAATATTTTCTCATTCCAAAATCATTAGAATTGGCAAGTCATTTCCACATTAAAAATGATGGTTTCTGTTGTTTTTTATTAGTAACAGTAAATGATATGTACTGAACAAAGTCGTGTATGGCTCAAGGAACTGCTTCTATGAGATTTTGGCCTGAAATTATGCTCCAAGAGCATATAGTCCAGGACCATATGGTCCTGGAGCATATGTTTTTGGAGCATAAGTAATCAGGAAAAATATTCTAAGTCAAATATGCTCCAGGAGCAGATTTCACTATGCTCCTGGATCATATTTGAATGCACAATGCTCCAGGAGCATATTGCAAGTATGCTCCTGCAGCAGTGGAGAAATATTTTAAGTCAAATACTGCTCCAGGAGCATATTTGCGATATGCACCTAGAGCATGTGCATCAAATTTGACTTTGAATATTTCTCCAGATTATTTATGCTCCAGGACAATATGGCCTTGGACCACATGCTCCTGGAGCGTAATTTCGGGCCAAGATCTCATAGAGGCCAAGGAGGACCTTATCATTGTGCATAAGGTACCACCCATAAAAGTATTCTGTCTTAAAATCTGAAGTGTTGGGCATATTGTCCTTAGAGGTCATTTTCAATCTTTTGGGCCTGTGGCCCCTTGTGATGTACAATTACACTTTAATGTGCACATAATGTCCTTAACTGCAGGGAATGCAGTAGTGTTAATGTACAGTTACTTTTCTTTATATGAGAGTGCAATAATTGGGATTCCCTCAGTGGAGCTATTCAATCCTACATCATATGTAGCTTTATCAAATGAACTTGTACAAAAAGGTAGGCAGGTGCTGTCCTATTTTAGCAAGCCATTGGTGGTTTTAGAGTTGAAAATGTACCAAGTTTGAGAGAAATGGCCATTTTAAAGAAGTTGTTTTCTTAAAGTATATTGAAGGAATACCTTTGTTTTTGTATAATGCACATTATACACAGCTGTTTGAAAGTCTCATTTATTATGACAAAACCAGAATAAAACAAAAATTATCTCCGGCGACACAGTTTTGACAACTGATTTGGATTATTTAGTCCACTGACTACATTCTGTGTAAATTTCACGAAATTTCATTGCGGGCAAATATGATTTTTCTTAAAAATCTAGTTTTCCACGTCTTTCTATGGACAATGGGCACATAGAGGGTGCTATAACATACAAATCGTGACCTTTGTAGGCCTATATGGCAAGATTCCCGCCAGGGCTGGAAAAAATGTTTTTTCCCTGGAAGGAACGTACGTTTTTTTTTTTTTTTTTTTTTTTTTTTTTTTTTTTTTTTTTTTTTTTTTTTTTTTTTTTTTTTTTTTTTTTTTTTGTCTGCAGGGGAGGTCAATATGTTGATTTCTTTTTGTTTTGATCCACCCCCTGAAAGAACCAGGGGAGCACCCTGGGGCATTTAATGTTGTGGGGTGTAATGCTATTTAGTATTTCTCAATATCTTAAATTAAGCTTTGTTTGCAGTTTGTCTTTTGCCTTTGTATAGGAAAAATGTTGGCAAAATAGCTCAACAAATCTTAAAATTCATAATGAGAAAATCCCTAAAAATTCCTAAATTTAGTAAATATGATAATTTTTTCAATTTGGCAACACTCTTTTTGAAAAAAACATGTGACCACATTTTAAATTTGAGCCCTGTACTAGGTCGGGAAAGGGGTGAACTGTGTAATTTTGCGTATTTTCACATTTTTCACGAATTGTAAACAGGCTGGCAACCCAAAATACTGACCCACATGCCACAACCAGAACTACAAACACCACAGAATTAGACAAGGTTATATTTAGATCATTGAGAAAAACACTTTCAATGAAAACATTGGTATTACAGGAGGTACTTATTAATTTCAATACCCTTGTTGTGGTATATTTTGCCGACTTAGATAATTAAATATAATGCGACTTTTGTTAAAAGTCGGGAGATAAGTGATGTTGGAAAGTCATTTCTGTACTGTTTCATAATGATAAATTGATCACAAATTTGGTCACAGAGTGTTTGATTGCTTAGGGAATGTTTCTTGTTCAAAATGCTAGCCCTGAAAATTCAGTTTTATGCTCATTTTATTTGATCAACTGATGAAAAATTCCCGCGAGTTGGCAGGATTTCCCGGGAAGGAGCTTCCCGATTTCCACATTTTTTCCCGGCCTGATTCCCGCAATGGATTTATCTGATTTTTGCAGAGATAATAACTCTGGCATGTTCATACTTATATCGGTTGTCAAAATTGTGTCGCCATTGCTTAAAATCGTTCTAAAAATAAAAGAGACAGTTTGTATGGGGTCAAACAGCTGTGTATAGTAATTGTATGATTTTTAGTAATTTTTTTCCCATATCAATTTCCTGTTCTGATTCAAACAGATTTATATTGAATTGCAGATGTACAGGGTGACCCAGTAAATTAACATACGCATTGTGCAATGTGTGTTCAAGAAGTTTAAGGACCACAAAACATTTCATGATCATGATAAAAAACCTTAAGTACTAACACTTTGTGGGCCAAAATGAGTGTTTAAAGTCTGGTTTTTGTGTGTTAAGGATAGGATTTTGGTGGGATAACATTACCTTATTGAGGTGAAATTTCCCAAAACTGGTGCATTGTGGGATAGACTCAATACACCACTGGATAAAAATCAAAAAGATAGTAAACATGCAAGTGATGCGTGGGGCACCCTGTACTTGTACAAGCTACTACATTTTATCAAACAGTAAGAAAATAATATTTTAAAATGACATGTTTAAAGGCTGAAGTTAATGTAAGAAATGTACTCAGTGTTATATTTACACAATCCGATTCCTCATTATATTGTAGGACATGTGGGTGGTACCCTTTGGCCAAGTTTGGGTTCTTGCAGTGTGACCATAGAGTGATCTCTCTCTCTCTCCCTCCCTCTCCCTCTCTCTCCCTCTCCCCCTTCTACCTACACCACATGTTATACTGTACAAATACTACATGATTAGAGGGGAAATAGGGCACACTATTTTCCCGAGGTACTGGCTATGGGGCTATCACCACAAACCCGAAGGGTGAGGGGGTGATAGGCCCGTGGCCAGCACCAAGGAGAAAATTGTGTATCATATTTCCCTGTAAAAAACCATGTTGTTCTATTACACCTCACTGTGACTCTGGTGACAAGGTTGTATAAAGGGAAAACAGCACTTGTAATCGGAATCAGCCAATGAAATAGCATTATTATGTATTCATGTGGTGTAATAATTAAGAACTGTTACGAGTACATGCTCTCTACCAGGCACACAGCAGGGGTAGTCCTTTGAAGTTCACAGTCAGTGGTGTACTGGAGGTACATTTCAGTCCACTGGTAGGTGACTACTGGGTATGCATACACGGAACTACTGCGGACCCCAAATGTAACTCACCATACAGAGCCCTATCAGAGGTCAGTCAAATTTTGAGTTTATTTCCCCACCAAAAATGGGATGAGTTGATTATGTACTATGTGGCTTTGTCACAGTCAACTCCCAGAGTATCTTCTACTATCTTTAAAAAAAATGGTTGTGAACACTTTCAACAATTTTCGAAAAACTGTTCCACCGTCTTCCCAACCAATGTTGAATGAGTTGTCACCATCAGCTTGTTAATTCCCCCAACATTGATTGATGGGGGTTGAGGAAGGGTAAGTTGAAGTGGAAGGTCGGGGCTTTCAATTGAGCAGTTCTTACTCTAGCCTGGGTGAGCAATTTAGGAAATGGTGGTGAGTGTTCCAACTAATTTTTTCCAAGATTGTAGGTAGGAAGTAGGCCTGTACCGTACTTCACAGATCCTAGCTCATACTGTCTACAGGTATCTCATGACAGTGACACTTTGTGGTCTTTAGTGATGGTGCACAGTGTCACTCTCACAAGATATCAGACGCACATATATGTGATGCGATCTGGGAAAACTCGCCACATGGTGCAAAATTTATATTTTGAGTTCTATCATTGCAAAGTTTAAAATATAAAGTTTCCATAACTTTTTACTTCTTTCTTCTATGATACACATGTCAAAAGTTATGCCTTATACAATGACAAAAAAATAAAGTACAATATAACAGATTTTAGCTATTTTCTTTATTTTTTCAAAACTGTCCTGTTCGACATGTGGCGGGTTTTCCCAGATCACATCACATATGTGACACATTCAATGATTAGAAATTGCGCTCGCTTTTCCTTTGGTTTATATTGTCCAGTGTTTATGCCTGATTTTCAGTTTCATGTATATTTCACTTTTTTACAGTAATACATTCACTTCTTTGTTTTTAAATGCTTTTTAACCGAAGTAGAATGCATAGGGTTTTTATTTCATAAAAAAAAATTGTAAATGTTATTTTAAATATATAGTAATCCTGTTCTGATACAATTTAGTGGTAATATGAGTACATTGAAAATTATGGCATGATCTTATACGTATGCTTTTTTCTACCTAAATTATCATTTTCATTTGGTATTAAGTTACGCATGAAATGTCAAATAGCTCCTAAATGTTGACTCAAATCCATTCATGCATAAGAGAAAGAGTGGCATTTATGTGATAAAGCCTCTTTTCCTTGTTCATGGAATACAGTAAATGTATATTTGGTTAAATATTTTATTGTGTGATCCCCTAGCAAAGCAAGCAGTGACAGTACAGTTCTCAGTGACCAAAGTTCCAATATTCGCTCTTTGCACAGTTTTGCCGTTTGCGGGGAGAGCCTCGGACTGAGGCAGCAATATGAATGGGATAACTTACAACAATATTTCTATCATGTTTGATTCTTTCTCAACAACACCAAGGGCCTGCACGAGTAATGCAATGTTATAATACCACTCTCATCTATTCCGTGTTGTTCAGAGGCTCTCACCGCAAATGGCAAACCATGACACCACGGGCGAATTCAAGACAAAACCATATTTTAATATTACACTCTGAGTGCTTCATGAAAATTCAAGTATTGGTAACAATACATTACTCTGTGGAATGCATTTTTGGGGATCATTTGTATAGCTATTATTTCGAGAATTTACGGCAAGCGACCCTTTGCCATAGCTGCATTTGTCCACATGTTCTTATTACGCCAAATCTACGCCGGCATCTATTGCAGATGGGGCCTTTTGCTCTAAACCCTCAATTTACATTTGCTATTCAAGTTCAAGATAACATTCATGTATTTTGCAAATGTAGGCCAATCCTTCATGTTCTATGACGCAAAATTGCAATTAAATTTTAAACCTTCCCAGATGCTAGACTGTTGCCCTAATCCTATCTCTCCACTTTGTTCTATGGGCAACAAGGATGAATCATCCCATCCAATTTCCAACTTAAAATTACCTTTAATATGAGAAAATTTGACAAATGGCACATTAATTTGGCAGCTGATATTGGTACTCTGGCCACTCCCACCCCTTGGGAACCACACTGTAGCTTTGTGTTGGATCTACTGAGAGATTGAGAGGAGTCTGCATGCTGCTTTGCTTTCCTGTCTAGATATACTCACTAACAGTAGTGCAAGTTTTGGCAATAGAATTGTCTTAGAAATTAGATTTACCTTGTCTCACCTTTTTTGTTTTTTCTTTTTTAATTCTTAGAAAAGTAATAAATTTGGCTGTGAAGCTGACAGTGACGACAAAACAACAATGAAAAATCTGCTAGACTTAAAACAAACACTCATTCACATTTCCAGTTTACCTTAGATGTTTCCATATTTAATGAGACACCAACCTCTTGCATTTTTTGTATTTGTATCCCATTAGTTAGACCAAACACTTATAGATAGGTTTAGAGACAGCTTGTCATAAAATGAAGGGTCCAGTATGAAACAATGTGTGTGACAAACTCTTCAAATATGATAATGGAGGAGTCTAGACCCCCACCCTTGCAATTGCACACTTGTGACCTAGTATGACTGATAAAAAAACATCTAATTTCAAATAAGGTTCAAAAAAAATCAAATGGTTATTCAAAGAAGACATTCAATCACAAATGACAACAAATTTCTTAAGACTATAGTCTCTGTAAGAATCCTTTCACAGAATAGGAAGAGGGTCACATATATAGTAGCAAACAACTCAAACATTTTTGTAGTTCAAATTTTATTTGCTCAAAGAGCCCAATGTATTCACACTACGGCTCAGTTCATTGAACATCAGCAATATCTGTCCCTATTTTGCCAATCTCCTCATTGAATACCCCTTCTGTCTGGGGCTATCCAACATAGTGTTTTTTTTACCCTTGCCGGTGCAGCCTTTTCAAGGACCCAGTTCAAGTCTATTTTTATTTGCATAATCAGGTGTTAGTCATCAATTATCCTCTGGAGAGGGTGTTAGTTAAGTTACTAAAGACCAAAGTTCAAATCAAATCCGGTTTTGTCCCCACTAAACGGGGTTGGCAGGATTCACCTCACAATCAACAATATACGGCTGGGTGGAGATTTATTTGAGCAACAGATAATTGACTGATGCCCTTCCGGATGCCAATCCAGTTTTTCGGCAGTGGCCTAGCCTTTGGGGGCAACCCACGCCTACCTTCAAGGCGCATGGTGCTGGTATGGGCCCCATTAGCTCTCCAGAGCTGACACCCTGTGCAGATTTTTTTTCTCATTTTACCAGGGTATAATAGATTTCCTTAAGGGATGACATGGTTTAGGCACCGACAACTCAGTCCTGGGAACAGCTAGTACTGGTCCCAGGATACCAGTAGCATGCTCACAAACAAATCTAATCTACCCTGACTGGTACTTAAGTGCTGGTTCCGATCGCTTTGAGACCCCCTGATTTAAACACTGGAAGTAGTATCAAATGTTGTATCAGGTGAAGGCTGATTTTTTTTTCATTGTTTGTCCTGGGAAAAAATTTCAGCTTTAAATCCCTTTCTTTCTCAGATACAGATAAAAACTACCGTTTTATAGTGGTTCACCCTCAATATTAGCACAGTCCGGAATAGGGCGTTGCACTAATGCAATATCGTGTCTCGCACAAACCCGCATGTTTTTGTTTCCACGGTACGTGATGGTTGTGTGTAAAGTGTCATGCTCTCATATCAGTAGAGAACACCGAAGACAAAAATTGGAACAGCCCTTTAAAGAATTTGCCTGAAAAGGGCCCCCTACCCAGGGGGATTGAGATTCAATAAAGAAGAGCAGTCCTTTAAATGCTGATGGAATTTATTGGTCATAGCTGGTTGCACATAATGTTATTCTACACGAATGGTCATGACCTTTTTACTAACATTACAAATGCGTTTGGTGGTATGACCTGCTGGTCGGAGTGTAACATACCACTGTAAATTTTCCTGTAGTTATTTATAGAGATATCATTTCATTTTTTAGGTTAAAAACAATTGTTGTTTGGTATTATAGTGTGTTTGATGCAAAAGTGGCCTTTGCATGCTGTATGTAATATCACGAAGTTCTATCAACTTTGGTAAAACTTTGAAACCTTTTTAATTACCTAAGAGTATAATATGTATAAGTAGATGTTCGTATGAAGTTACTTAAAGAGTAAAGAAACATGTACGCCCATCATACAAGAAAGTGGTAACTATTTGTGCCCCAATCCAAGTAAAGTGCCATTCATAGCTAGCGGATTTATATCATTGTTTATTTCATTGGTCTTTTGTTCCAACTGACATTTCAAAATATGTCCCTGCCTTTTCAATAGTTTTCAAGTGTATGTAGGTATATAGAGGTACCAGGATTGGTTTCTTTTTATGACCCTGGTGCAATTCTTTGTGTTGTCAATTAGAAATGAACGCAACACCTCTGAACTTGGTCCTTGGGTATCAGCCTCATTCTTATAACCCCATAGTACAGTGAACCAACTTGGTCCCCCAACAGTTTGTTCAATACATGTTAAGGTGCATTTCGTGATCCTACGCAACCTTCACTTTTGTTTATGGTTCACTAGATATTCCAAGAAAAGGTTATTTCCAAATATGTTCAGTTGATTCTGCGATGCATTTTGATGATATGAGCAAATTTTTGCATACGTTGGCCCATAGGCCACTGTGTTGTAATTTCTGTCCGTTTACGGACAAGAAAATACAACATTTAATTGTCTTCCAGAGTAGACCGCCTATGCACATATGAGTAGGCCCACATACTATACTCTGGTCGTCCGCGTTCATATAAAAATCTCAGCTTTTTTAGGTAGGTCGGTGAGACGAGGCTGTGATCACTAAATGCCCCTTTAACAACTTTGAACCCTGATATATTGTATATACAGTTGCCACCAAAAGTTATCTTTGGCATTTGTTTTTTATCAGTCTTGTGCCAAAAGTCCTGTGTTAATTTGGAAAAGTTTTAATAAAATAAGTATTTTGCATTGCCATAGTTTTCTCTTTGAGTTTCAAATGGGCATTGCAGTGGACTGATTAACAGCTAACAGGCAGACTATAATCAATATTGCATGTAGGCATGCTTCTTCATTTAGTCGGAAACCATTTTTAAATCACTACACCAGATTCTGGTGTTGTACCCACACGGGCGACATTTGGGGTTTTTTGCACAATGTTTAAAAGCGATGTGTTTTCAGGAAAATTAAGGCATCGACAAACCAAATCGATTCTGATACAAACATGTCAATAATACTTTTTTGTGGCACTGTAGGTATAACACCAAGTCAAGTTTGAAATCCACTGACTTATGACTAGCTTGTTTGTTCTCATTTGGAGTATTTTTGATACTGGATATTGTCATGAAGATTCCCTGTTTTGATTTTTTTTAATTTTGAAAATGTTTAACTTCTAGCAACAAAGGCATGGAGAGAGCTTAATCACCAATTCCTATTCATTTTTTTACTTTGGGGAAAAAAAAAGAATATTTTCCTGGAACCGCAAGGGAATATGAATATGCAAATCCTGTATTGATAAATCACGAATGAGAATTTGGAATAAGTCATGCTGTTATCACATACAGTAGTGTTGCCCAGCCAGATAGTTTTTCCTGTACTGTCAAAATACAGTTGAAGGGTGAAATCTTCCATTCACCCCATTTGTATTCACAAGGTGTCAAGATATGTAATTGCTTTTATAAGTATATACAGTGGATTGGTGCAAGAATTATACATTTTGGTTAATCTTTTAATTTTGCAGAGTTGTGGCATGTCCAAAGAGATATTTCACAGTGAGGGGACTGAACGGTGACATAGTGTTGAAAAATTTCAAATTGTTAGTCTAAAGATTATAAATTGTATCATTTGTACCATTTTACAAAACCTAGGTTTTTGTGTAAAAAAAAAATGGCAGATTTTTAACTAAAAAACTAGTAGTACATGGCACAAATTATACTATCTAGAATCCCATGAATTCAGATCAAATTTGGTATACTTAAGAGGCAAGCCATTCTCATTTCATTTATCCCTTCATATCTTTTGTTGTCCCCTTCACTGTGACTCTGCACTTCCCCATAGCCAAAACTTGTTGGATGTATGCCTTAGATCATTTGCCAATTCACTGTAACAACTTGGAGTATAAAAATTTGAATCTTGGAATCTTCCTTCATGACAGACTGTTTTTTTGAAACTGATGTTTAGTAAAGCAAAACAGGTCAACCTGGCCTCCAATTATGGTGTGCTTAACCTGCCAATGAGACCACCTAGTTTTACAGAATAAAACTCATACATCCTTGTTTATTGCAGCTATTTGGAACAAACTAAGCAGCTCAAACAATACTCATCCAAATTGTGGCCAGGTTAACAGATTCGGTGTTAGTAACGGTCCGTTCAATACTGTATACTGGTATTGCGTGCACTCTGCAATCACTTGCAGTGTGTCCTCTCATATACTGCCATAAAGTTACAATATTTAAATGTATGCCTCAAGATGTGTTAGGGTGTAGTTACTCAATTTGGAATGTTTTTTACTGCCAACGTACGGCCACCCGAACATGATTGAACCTGCAGTAACCTGTCACTCACTTCACCTGCACTAATCAAAACATTGCCGTAAATTTACTGCACTGCAATGTCGTGGCTATAAAAGGTATGAATGGACCTTAATTAAGGTGGAGGGTCCATGCGCCTCGTCCGCGCTAACTTTGATTTTGTGCCAACAGGAAATGTTTGCATGCTTACTTTAGATGCGACGCACTGCGTCGAGTATTCTGTGCAGAGGTTGCGTCACATTCATTTACGCGTGAAGCTTAGAACAAAAACTGAGCTGCGTTAAGAACAAATGTGAGCTGCGTTTGTTATGGTATAGGCTTAGACGTGCCCCGAGCCACCAAATGCACCATGTTGCCTAATAAGGTTTTGACGGGATTTCCCGCAAAAACAACGGCCTTCTTGTTTGCCGCCTCAACTATAATAAATTTTAAGAATGTTCTCCAAAATAATGAAGTTGCAAAACCAAAAAATACGAAGTGTCTCATAAAACCGCAATATAAAAAGGAGAGAAGTGCGAGGACAGAATAATGAAGACAATGAAGAAAAGTAGATAAAGAAGGCTTAGGAGAAAGATTTTTTTCTAATTTCTAACGTAATTATAAAAGGACAAATAGGAGACAAAGATAGAAGACATTCACAAAAACTTTCATCAGAACGCGCAGAAAGGAAAGGAAATTCCGGAGATAAGTTAAAAACAAATGTTTGACGGTACTTGAAGGGATTAAAACAAATAGGGATAACGGACATATACAAAACCCTAGCATCTGAAGAAATGATAACCCCAATAATAAAGAAAAGTTGAAATAAGTTTAGATTAAACATTGAATAAAGTTAGTACTAGAAAATAGAAAAAGAATGATCTAATAGATATAAATAATGAAAAATAAATAAGACAATTAACAAAAATCGAATAAATCAAAAAATAAATAGATAAATGAATAAATAAATATACTAAAACAAAATGGTAATTTTGCTACCGAAGTGAAAAGAATTTAAAAATCATTTCGCGGTATCCGCCGATACCCTAAAACCGATGTACTTTGAAGCACACTTTTGAAAATAATTAATAACCGGTTTGTAAATGAAAACAAATAATTATGATTGGCCTAGACCGATAACGATCATGGATTGAAAGTTGGTCAGAAGAAAATTTAACCAAATATTAATTGCTGTACCGTGTATCCCTATGCATGCACTTTAAAAACTCAAATTCTCACAGAGACCGTTGTTCCGATGCTACGAGAATAACATATATATAATCCTATATAAATATGGCTTGATTAGAAGATAAACTTTTGAAATTCCCCATGTAATCCCCTACAGGAGCAAAGTTTGAATTTTTGCGTAACTTTGGTGGCGCTTTTGGTACGGCGAGTGAGCTACACGCGTTTTCAAGTGCTAGTCTATCTGGACGTTTTACACACCGTAATGTCGCAGTGGTATTTTGGAATCAAACAAAAACTTTTTTTTCTAATAACAGAAGTAGAACCGTGACCCCTACTTTTTTTCTTTAGTAATCCGAAAGCTTTCTAATTGCGCAACTTCATTAAGTCAAGATTTTTAAAAAAGTTATCGAGCCTGCATTTTTTTTTTTGTTAACATTCAAAACATTTATCAAAAAGTGAATTTTCCATAGACTTGTGTACAAATTTTAGGGCTAAAAAAGCTTAAAAATAGGTCTTTTGGATGACTTTGTTTCTCACAACGAGTACCGCGACCCCAGTTTTTTTATTTTTGATATTGAGTCATATCGACGAGTAAAGCATGTTTACAACTAAATCTTTGGGAAAATGTTCAGTAGATTATATCATGGACCATCCACCTTAAGGGGTGATAAGGGGACTTATGCCCAGTACAATACAAAGAATTGTACATTGCAGATGTATAAATGAAGTTGAAATGTCTATTGTAATGTCATGCAGCCAGGATTTATAGGAAGGTATTTTAGAGACAGATTTTTTTTATGGACTGGTTATTCATGGTGTGTATGAGGCTTATTGCACTCCCTGACTACCGCTTTAATTCGCATCTTGATACATCTTTGATTATGGAAAAAGTGTGTAAGCATTGTGGCATTGAGCCTGTTATGTTTCATTTGCAAATGCGTAAGCTGTAGTATCATTGTTTTGTATATTCCTAATAAGGGTATTGCTGTACATTTTGATTCAAATTCTGTGCAATTGATGAGAATAAATTAATAGTTTGCAATGCTGCAAATGTAGTTAGTGTCCGTGTTGCTTATTTATGTGAAAAAAAAATACTCACGGAAGTGGAATTACAAAGGATGCAATATTTGGGCATTTATGCTATACCGGGTTCAACAAGTTCGTTCCGCCCTACTGTGCCCACTCCATCTGAGCGTACCATCAATGCGGAAGTACCGTCTTATTAAAAAAATGCCCTTGGTGACAAGAAGATGTCAATACCCTACAGTGTGAAACTCTTTTAGAAATTCTTCTAATTTTTGATTGTAGTTTTTTGAGCAGATTTTGTTCATTTTGACGAATTTATAGTCTGCAAACCTCGGGGATTTAAAGATGGCCGCCAAGAAAAGATGAGCGGACTGGCTAGGAAGTGGAGAAAGGTAACCAATTAGGAGAAGTTGTGTCTTTGCATGAAAGAAATGGTTTTGAGACCCCCCCTAACCTCAACGCAACTCTCCCCTCCCACTTGGTTCTTCCATGTCTTCCTTAGACACCCCCTCCTCCCCCCCACCTTGAACTCAAAGCCCTTAAAACATGCTCATTATCCCTTCCTCACAGCAGCATGCATGCTTCAGCGCTACTCCAATTCACTGATATTGGTCTACAAAATGGGTCCACATATTCGCTCAAAACATCCAAACCAAACTTCTTTTATGCCAAAGATTTCATAGGGTACATGAGAAAAATTGCTTTCTTCCGACACACCAAAAATTTTTGACATCTTTTTGACAAGTCTATGATCGAGCGCCCTTAAAAGCGAAAGTTATACAGACAGACACCATAATTAGCGGCCATAAGGTCTTTCCAAACATTAAGACACCTAAAATAAACATTCTTCTGATGCCAATCGCATGTTGATCGAGTGAAGTGGGACGAGTGTTTGATTCCAATTGAAAGTATCCACACATTTTCCAGTCAACACTTCAGTAAATATATAACCACAACTTGTATGATTCATTGTTTAAACGTCAAACCACTGGTAATTCTCATAACAAAGACTGAATGGAAATGTTTAATGTTATATTGCAAGAATATGAACGGGTCTGATTAGGTGTACACTAACAATTTGGTGTACATACGTTTAGGTCATATGGTTCCAATTTACAACTTTTTAAATATTTTAATATTCATGTAAAAAGATCTCCAATATACACTGTCCAATATATATTACACACCCACTCTAATTCCTTTTCTGACAAAACTAAGTTAGCATAACCTACCTATGGCACTATTATGCTATATATTTTTGTAATCTAATAAATATATAACCTGCCAGCAATTGTATGTATGGCCAAAAGTTTTTTTTTCAAAGAAATATGGAACACCCTATGACAAATGCATTCTGCTAAGATGATAAATAACCTCTGATTACAGTTCAGACTGCATGTCAATCCCTTATACTTACGAAAAACAGGCACAAGACACATTGTCAGTCCTCATAACAAGAATTAGGCAGTGCATAATTAAGTATGGCTAAGTGTGGTTTAATTACATTTATTGGAAATATGCAAATGAGCTCATTAATACTCATAACCTGTCCAAAAACTATACAGCACATGACCTCATGTTCTATCATTATGCCATGTTAGAAGTTCATTGACTATTTTGATTGATCTGTAGAGTGGATTAATGAATTTTCTTGAAACTATGCAAATGAGCTCATTAAAGGGGCAGCGAGAGGTTTCAAATAACAGGTGTCCCTAAAAAATGTCCCTAAAATCTGATGTATTTATTTAAACTTTCTTTTGGCAGGGTAGCTCCTTCAATGACAAATCACTGATTTCCAAGGGAGCCTTCAAAAATATAAGAAACTAAAAGTGATTATAAAAAGATGATACATATAAATTAATTATACAATAACAATAAACAGAAATATAATATACAGAAGACTGCCTAACATGGACCAACAAACTGTGAGACAGCCATTGTGTTAAAATAGCAACGAATATTCCATAATGGCGGACTAAATAAATTGGAGGGTTTGACTTCTGGTTCCTTTGTTATGAACAGAATGCATGAAGATAAATTAAGAACACATATTCAGGAGCCAGACCTTGCTTCCTATCAAAAATATTCCAATCTGAAAGGATTAAGCTGAAAACAGTTTCTTTGATACAAAACTTTCTAATTTCCTATAGGAGCAATAAGAAATCCTATGATTTCTATTCAAATATAAGCATATAGAAATCACCTTTTGTTTTCATTTTAAGTTATTTCTGTAACCAAATAAAAGTTAGGAATCTATTGAGTGTCTAATCTATATGAAATCATTACAGATCACAGAAAATATGGATGACTTGAAATCTCTCGTTGCACCTTTAACCCTTTACCAGGACCCATGCTAGGCAATTTCCAGGACCTTGCACGCCAAGGACTTTGGCGATACACATTGGACATTACTGACCTCCCGTCGGTAAACTTGTGTGGACAGACCAGCTAATATCTAGTCTGACCATGTGCTATTTAAAAATCGTGCTAGTGTATAGCGTGTTATGCAATACGACCGACACGTTTGCGTCATACACGCGATAGGAAATACACATTATGAAAGCGTTACATGTGAAGGTGTATGACGCTACTGTGCCGTCCGTATCGTATAACACGTATACATATATCATATACACTAGCTCGAATTTCAAATAGCGCATGGTCAGACAAATGTTTTTAATTCATTTTTATTGTTAGTATAATACTGTTTTGTCCATGAAACTACTTGATATGTGTTCAATAATTATTTTATAGCATATACTGTTTAAGTTATTCTTGGTTCAGGCTCTCCTTTAAGGAATTTTGCATTTTGCTGGAAATGTGCCTGTGTCCTTTTCAAACTGTCAATCATTAGAATAAGTACCCTGGCTTTGATCAAATTATTACATTTTCATTACTAAATACATTATTACTATTACACTATCTCTATATATACAAACACACAATGCAGCAAACTTCAGTGAAAAAGTATCTATAGAAATTTGCCATAAGTTTTGACAAAATGAACAAAACCAATGGCAAGAAATTGTGTAAAAGGCAAAAAAAGTTTGTCTCAGAAGCCATGTGAAAAATACAAATGCGAAATGCATTTTTTGGGTTTTTTTTACAAAAATGCTAATGCAAAATGCAGGATTTAAAAAAAAATTGGCTGCAAAAAATCTTTCTAGTAAAAACCTAAACAAAATGTGCTAAAATCCCGGGGGGGTTCTCAACTTTGGTTTGGGTAGGGACGTGCCTCTGCGACTCTGGAAGTAGGACCCATAGCTATACCATTTTTTGCCAAAAAAGGGACCCATAGCTATACCAGAGATGCAAATTTTGGGCCAAATTTAACCCAAATTTGCCATTTTCGCTGCAAAATTTTGACATTTTAAGCAAATTTGGACAATTTTGGCTTAAAATTGAGGAAATTTGACCAATTTTCCAACAATTTTGGGAAATTTTGGTTTCCGATTGAGAAAATGTGACTAATTTTCCAACAAATTTCAGAAAATTTTGAAAAAAACCACCCATTGCTATACCAAAATTGGCATGAAAAAAGGGGTCATTGATATACCAGAAGGCTGAAAATGGGACCGATGTCTGTGGCACGTCCCTGTATGGTCATTTGTGTTGAGAACCCCCCCCCCACGGGGCTAAAATACCAATTTTAAACTAAATGCATGTGGTCTGAGACAAACTTGTTTTTCTTCTTGGCCTAACATAAATAGTTTCCTTATTACATATTCTAATCATATGGCACATGTATCATTTGTTAAAATAAATGGGCTATTTCACAATAAGCGTGCACTTTGAGTCTCACAGAGGGTCAAAATTCATCTCTGTCTGATTGACACAAACTCAGTGGAATTGAGAAATTCAGGATGTGTCCCAGTAAATTCCAAATATTAGAGCATGGCATTTTCAGTAACATCACCAAAAATTTCACTGAATTAGGGATGAAAAGCTGCTGTCTGGAGAGAACATTTTATTTAACAATCAACTTACCATCTTCAAAATGGCAACTCTTAATTTGTTCTAGGGCTATACCAATTTATTATTTAAGTGTGCTGGTCAATGGACATTGTTGAACACTTTGTCAGTCTTTAATGTGTCATTTTACAATATTTAAAAATA
>JAMKCH010012349.1:0-26605 GCA_023653785.1 Ophioderma brevispina
CCTTCCAAAACGTTTTAGCAGAGCTATCAAGATTTCCCACCACATTAGCTATAATAGCCAGGAATGAACTTTACTGCCAACTGGTCCAGCCAAGAACTCCCCCCAAAGACCACCAATCATTGGCGTAGCTGGGGTGGGAGAAAAGTGGTCCACGAAGTGACTTAGTCAATCATGGGGAATGCGGGTGGTGCAGAGTACCCCCTTTGAAGAAATTGCGGCAACTGGGAAACGTTGAGGCAAAAGCAGCCGTTTAGGACGCTACCCTCCATCGGGGCGATTTTTTTTCATTGTTTTCGATAGCTGGACGTTTGACTTTTGCCCGACCGCGTTTTTTGCCCCCATCCTAACCACAATGCCTGGCCTACAGATGTACACTGCTACGTGCCTGGGCGTGCACATGATATCAAACCTAAATTGTAATGAGATAATCATTTATAGGTCAAATGTCAATAGGCCTATCTACTCTTTGCTCGGGCAGGGCCCTACGCAGGAATTACTTTTTTGGGAGGGGGGGGCGGACCTCGAAAAATTGACCCTTTTTTGTATAAGTGATCACCCCCTGTCCTTTTTGAAATCTCATCACCCTAAAATGTGGCTTTCTGGTCAAATTTTCTCTCAATTTTGACCTCTCATCCACAAATTCAGCAATAGTGGACCTTTTCGGCCCTTTTGTGGAATGTTTCTTTCCCTCTCCCCCTGCGTACTCTCGTAAAACCAAAGATGAAAAATACACAAAAGATTAGTTGTGGGAACGTCTAAAATTCACGATGGAAAATCAATGAATTTGTTTTGAATGTTCGATCTTTAAGACTGATTTCTCAATCTTAATTGGAATTTTCCGTCACCTCAAGGGAGTAGGGGTCTGGTTTCGCATTCATGTTCAAAAATCAAGAACATGGCCTACTGCCTAAATGAAAAACTTTAGGTGATTTACTTTTTTACCCACTGCTGTTGTTTTTATCTATTGTTTTTAATTCTATGATATTTTTAAGTAAATTAAATGCCCAATGAAAACGGGGGCTCCTTTTACACAATACATCGCTGACAACCGGGCTGATATTGGCAGAGATAGGCGGTACTGATAACGTCATGTTTAGAGTGTCCCCCCACGGATTTTCGAGGCGCCGATGAAAAATACGATCCTATTCTTTTCTTTTTTCAGTTTTACAGTATTATAGCTGTAATTGCACTGTGATATTTATGTGTGTGTAGTGGGTGTGAAGTAACTACATTATTACAATTGCGCAATTGTATACACGGCATTTCACGTTGCATGTCAACCCTTAATTTTAAAACACTAGAGTAACAATTTTGGCAAGAACCGAAATAAAAAGGCCTTAAAAAAGACAACAAAATATCATTCTTATTTCTGATATGTTTGTTTTTTTCCGATTGGTATGTCTTTATGTTTTTAATATTTTGAGTAAAAATGTGACCAAATAAGCTCGGCCTCATACATGATACATGATCCCTAATGACAGTAGATTACGTACACTCCTCATTGTAACAATTTTATTCATTTCATGTCAGGACTTTGGTCAACACGATAATTTAATACACATAGCTTAGCTCCTCTTACTTTGTTTTGTGGCACTCACTTGACTCATGGTGTTTTGTCTTTTAATCAAGAATCAAGGACTTTTATGTCACATGTTGACACACAAAGAAATTGAATTTGCGGAACAACAGTTAAGTCGTGAAGTGTTTGGCCATGTTTGCTGTAGTAATTAGTGTATACCAGTACGCACTATGTTCGGAATGACCTGTACACTTTGCCGCTCATCGCGCTTTGCAGATAGTTAAAACGCGTGGATTATACTGCAAAAGTGGTTAGAGGGCAACCAATAATATCAAGCGCTGTCAAACTTACCAGAGCACAAATAAAATGTCTACAACGAAAGGTCACTGATTAATATAGGCCTTAGCCTAACTTGTTATCACGCCCTCTATACGTAGTCAAGTGGCTTAATAATAATAACGCCGTAACGTCGGGTGAAAGAAACCTCTACGGAGTTGTACATTTTTTACGCATGCAAAAACTAATGTAATGTTCATGATTTGTAACAACAACGGCTTAACTCTTTGGAAATCTTGAAGAACAATAACTACATGCAATTGGCCGACTTTTATCTCTCCCTATACGGATCTATAATACAAATCTTTTTTCGTCAAACTAATCACACAGTTCCTAATCTACTCTCGCAAGGCACCCATGTATTTCTTTGTCCATGCAATCCTATGGAAAAAATTCATGAAGATATTACTTCCCCCGTTAACCCATAGCAGCACGGTCCTCCGACGTGCGAAAAGCCATGCAGAGACAGCGCTCACAGCACAAGATATACATCTATCATGTCATCACAGAATCATGTAGAAGATTTAACATCCATGTGATGAGAATTCAGATAACCACAGTGTGCAGTCACTACATGCATGTGTATTCACACTGAACTGGCAGAAGACTACTAGTGGTACATGGCAGTAGTTTGTACTACTCGAATTTGGTTGAACTTGAACTTGGTATTCAAGGTTACAGTAAGTAAATAGAATGACCAATCATATTCCTTTTTGAAGGCCTCTTCTGGATACTCTTTGTTTTCATATACCAAGTATCCGAATGTATCCACTGGTGGATCCTGTGAATTTCTTCAGCATTTGATTGTGTTACTCTTTTGCAGATGGTAGTTCTTAAAGGTCCCTCAGCGTACACCTTTCAGATATTAGGTATCCTGAAGGTATGATACCACATGGAACAGTCACCTAGCTTTGCTTGTGGCTACCACTCAGATGCCTAGTATCTGATAGTATCCACTAGGGGTAGCTATGGAAGATATCCCATAGTACCACGCTAGTGGATACTTTTGGGTACCTTCAGACATACAGCAAATATAGTACCGGAAACTATACCGTATCGTTCCGGGAACTGTGACGATACTTTTTTTTTTTTCTTTTGCTATGGGACCAGATTTCCTCCCCCCGCCTCCCCCCTCCCCTGCCAGAAGGAAATGACTGATTTTGGCAAAATCAGCGATTTGGGGCCAAAAATCACCCAAATTTTTAAAAATAATCGCCGATTTGGGGGGGGGGGCCACAATTTGGTTTTAAAATCTCCAAATGTTTGATAATTTGCCACCCCAAATTAAACTTTTTCCCCAAAAATTCCACTCCCACCCCATCCCCCCCCCCCCCCAGCCCCCCCCGGAAAAAAAGAGGTCAGGCAATCGCCATCTGGTGGTCATCTAGCTGTGTTTGTTGTTGAAAAGATGCAGAAAAAAAAACTGGTTCAGAGTTTCACCCCCCCCCCCGAATTTGACCCAATCAATTTCTGTATCATTACAGGACAGACTTTCCTCACTGCTAGCCTACCAGCTTCAACAAGCCCAAGACCCCTAAGCTCCATCAGCAACGATGTTGTTCAACATGTCCACCAAGCTCACTTGATGTACGAAGACACTAGCTGCTGTGTGTCATCTGTTATTGTTGAAAATGGCTGAAAATTCACCTGGTTTGAGAGTTCCCAATTTGGACCCAATCAATTCCATATCATTTAACAGGACCTACTTTCCGCACTGCCAGCCTACCACTTCAACAAGCCCAGACCCTAAGCTCCATCATCAACGATGTTGTCAACTTGTCCGCCACGCTCACTTGATCCACCCGCGATTCAGTGACATGTTTGCAAGGGATCGCTGGATGCCATGGACACTTTTTCGAAACCATTGCGATGACCATGAGCTGAATCAGAAGATTGGTCTTTCACCTTGGTCCAGGTTTGTGTCACTTGAAAATGTCTTTGTAACAACGACTACTATCGTACCACGCTGCTTTCTCGAAGTGTCTACCACCAGTTCACATGTGTTTAAAGGGGGTCGCCCCTAATGTGGTCACAAAAAACATGGCCTTTTATTTGTATTTGCGTCCTTACGGTTCCCTCCGGTAAATGTAAGTCATATGCTTTCCTGTACAAAAAGGGCAAGATGAAAATGACATTCTCCTTATTGGAACTCACAGACCATAAAGCTAACATTCTGCTTGAAGAGCATCATATCTCCTACCCGATCAGTCCTGAAATTAATACATGCCCTATCCCCAAATTTTTTCAAGCTGCTGACTGTGAAGACTACATGCCAAAAACCGTGGATCCTGGAGGTCAGGGCACTTTTTCACTCAGGGTGTTTCACTACATGATTGGAAACAGTTACAATTGGTATTTCAGATCAAAATCAAAGTTTCATGCTGCCCCTTTTTTTTGATATTCCTACGATGTTGTGCACTTAATATGAATAGCAACCATGATTTTGCATTTCATCATCCGCGATTTTTGCTCTTTATCGCCTCAGTTTTTTGGTACACTTACAAACCAGTCCACAAAAAACCACACCATCATTTGCAGCATGGGCTGGGCCTTAGCCTGGTTCTCCATGTTTTTTGCCAGTGTAATTTTCACGATTTTTGTGTACATTAGAATATAACTCCATAGAGGCAAGCATTCCCGAGGTGGTCCCAAAATGTTGCAAGTACCTTTGAATTGTGGGATTTAACCCCACTTCTAGCTGGAATTGGCTATCTCGACAAATCATTTAGTCTGGAATCAACAGAAAAAATAGACAAATGTATCATTCTAATTAAAAAATATCTTCTATTTTATTTAAATTGTGTTTTTTAAGTTAGTTGAAGAGATGAGGCTGTGTATATGTGAATGTCCCTTTAAAATCTAAGCCTCACTTTGAAACATTCTTCAAACTATAGTACCTAAAGTCTTCACCATGACTTGTGGGATTAATTTTGGAGAATACTTCCTGATCCTACAGGCTATAGCAACATTTCATATAGTGTGGCAATTTACCCAGACTTGACTGCCTTGAAGCTGTTGATTTCTCCTTATGAATTCCTTTTCATTCGTAATCAATTTTGCATCTGGTACTCTCTCCCCCCACAGGAAGCATTCCATTCAGCCAGGAAGGCATTCCACCAGTATCGCACTAAAGTGCGCTCAACTCTGCAACCTACTCATGTCGGCCCAGAAACCCTGGAGGAGTCAGTGCAACAGTACATCAACAAGAATGGACAGTTATTGGATGTGCACTCTATTGTACAGGTAGAATTAAAGTGGCACTGGCACATTTTCACAAAATATGAAATTTCTTCAATTTGCTCTCAAATGATAGTCTAGGCCATTGGAAGAACAGAGATATATTTTACACATAAAAATAACATACCCCAAAACAGATAGGGACATTGATATGAGGATAAAGACATGCATGTAATTTGTAGGCCAACTTTTAAGTTTTCCATAACTTTAATCAACAAATGTGTATATTACATGAATATTTTTCACTCGTACTCACTGATATTAAAACCACAAAGGTTATAGACCGATCAACAATGTGCATAGCGTGGAAACATGCATCCGGCGTGTGTGTTCTTGCGTTTATAAACTCCATTTTTCTCGTCTGCGATTTAACGTCGCCGGAAGCTGATTTGTTCTTAATCATTTTCCCGGGTGAGGCTTTTGGATATAAAACCTTATACCATGCAAAAATATCGATTTTGAAAAATCTGAGGCGCCTAGTTTTTCAAATGTGGCCAGTGTCTCTTTATTGTATGGGTTTTTCTTTCACTGATTTGTTTTCCTCGCTTCTATTCTTCTATCTTTCTTTTGGGGACCACTTTAAGTCCTGTGTGTTTGCTGTTCGCTATGTGCCTGTATGTGTGTTTGTGGTGGGTCCTGGGTGTGTGTCATGTGCTGGGTGCTGTGTAAGATAAAAATATTATCCCTTACATCAGGCCTGTAACCAGGATTTTTTTTGGGGGGAGGGGCGGGAAATTGTGTTTGAAAGGGGACCTTTTTTCAGAAATTCAACCCTTTTTTTTTTTTTCTACAAAATCTCTCTCGCAAAATAATTTTTTGGCCTTTTTAAGGTTTTTAAGGGGTTGGGAGCTTTTTGGAATTGGGGGGAGGGGCAAATCTCCCCCCCCCACTGGTTATGAGACTGCTGTACATTGAAATGCTTAATTCTCCAAAAGTCTTAGATGACACTTGGAGAGATGCAACTGCTCTATGGGTATTGGGAAGAGATGTTAAGAGGTGGTAGCCAATTTGGGATAAAAAACCATGACAAAAGGAAAACACAGCAGTGTGAAAAATATGAATTCTGTCAAGTGTGTTTTGTGTGTGCATGTTTCCATACGGACATAAGTGTCCAAATTGACTAGCCGTTTTTTTGTGTCTCTGCTGGGCACATACACTCTATGCATTTGAGGTACGCAATGTCCTTCTCTGTCTTAATGCCAAAATGCCCTGTATGATGTTGTTGGTGGTCAAAACTGTGAGCGAATGAAGACGCAATGCAAGAAGTTATCATCTCTTTCATTCACAGAAACACATCCTTCCTTGGTTTTGTGTTAAAGAATTAAAGCAGTAATTGGGACTTGAGATGAGAATATTGCTTACTCGACTTTTAGGTGTAGCAGAGTATAGGCATTACCTTGGTAGTGTTGTGTGTGGGGGGGGGGGTGCCTGTCTGTCTGTTCATCTGTCTGTCCTTTTTGTCTGTTCTCTGTTCTCTCTTTTATATTCTTCTAAGCACTAAACACCTAGGATAAATGTTTATTGGTGTCTATTATGGCGGTTTCCAGGCTTGCCTCTCCGGCATGTTAGGATACCTACACTTGGTAAAAAATAGGTTTTTTTCCTTGATATCCTGAATTTAGCACAGCGCTGTGTGATATTGGTGGCTTGAAATGGCACCAGAAAGTTAGTTGGGTCATTTGGGGGCATTCCGTACTGGTGAACCAGAGCATCATTTTCTCAGTGGATTTGTCTTCTATGAGGTTAAATGAACAAATTTAGCAGGGGTGCCCTTCGAGAAAGTGTGGGTGGAATCTAGGAGGGGGAAATTCAATAATACAGGTGTCAAAATTAAAAATCTTGATTGCTTTTAAAAAGATACCCAAAGTGGTTCTTCTTGTTACGAAGTATTAAAAGTATAGTTTTACTACCTACAAGTATGGTTACCGAGGTATAGGACAAATGCGTCAAATGTCAAGGTCATCACCAAAGGGTTAAATCTTTAAATCTTGCGCAATCGATTTTCATTAAAATGGTCCTCACAGGGTTTGCAACAAACGTCTTTGAGCTCTCCCTTTATAATTTGTTTATCGAGATAAATGATAAACAAGGTCAATCCTATGACCCATTGATCTCCAAATTTTAAAAATCTTGTTAGATGGTGCAACATGTTGTTGTTTGCCGTCTCTGGGAAAGATGAACAATTTGAGCCCATTTTTGAGAAATCAGAGCAATCTTTAAGATTTGACCTTTGAAGATTTTTGGTTATATCCCATAACCATTAAGTTGTAAGCAGTCAACACTATACCTTTTTTAATCCTTGTAACAGACGACACTTGGTTACCTTTTTAACAGCATCCACGCTTTTTCATTTTTGACTTCTGTAATTATGAATTTTCCCCCCTCCTGGATTCTGCCCACACTTTCTCGAGGGGCACCCTGCTACATTTGTTCATTACCTTCATATAAGACAGTCCACTGAGAAATGATGCTCTGCTCTCCACAGTCAAGGAATTTCTCCAATGACCAACCAAGTAGCAGTCATATATGAACCAGGCTTGGGGGAAGTTGATTCTTTAAGGTACACCAAAACTGCTTACGTTCCCTAACCAGATGTAATTGAGATAAAATATTTCTTTGGCTGAGTGCATGAGTATGTCCTCATGCTTTGCGCAAGTAGACACAATAGTTAACATTTAAAAATGCAAGGACTTACGAAGCAATTTCATTTCAATGTATTACAGAGCCTTCTTCAAAAAACCTTTATATGAGCCTACTTCTTCACTGATGTGGGCCTGTGGTAGTTTCCAATTAGTCTTGGGCAATTGTAAAACTTTATCCTATCCTCCCCCTGGCTTTGCCGCTTATATTCTTCTGCCAAAGAGACCCTCCTTTTGGGTTGAACATTCTATGCAAATTCAAAGAGGTTCCCCAATCAAACTGGCCCTATTTATTCTAAAAACCTCAGTGTAACATTGATCCATCTCGCTTAAATATGCTCCCTGTTTTGTGTTTTTCCTTTTAATAATTTTACATGTATTTAGCCGAGCTTCCCATTGCACCCCCCGGATACTGCAAGATATTGAATATGTGCCTTCCGGCATGTTGTATTTTGCCTCTTGTACCATCAGATTTTGGTTTAATAATCAAACAATGTATATATGTAGCATTGTATGTCCGAAAAAAGAAAACTATTATTGGCTTGCCTTATTTGATCTTTGTATATATTGAAAGGCTTGAAGTTGATTATCAAGAATATATTGGCTCAGCTAACAAATATTGGATTGGATGAGTCAACCAGGCTCTATATTACTTGTGATAGCAAAATTTTCTGCTATCACCACCCACCACCCCCCACCACACCCACCACACCCCCCCCCCCAAAAAAGACCATATATTTGATTAAGTACAACGTTTTTTAAAGTCAATAACAGCACATTTTTTTTGAAAGAGCACCCCCCAATTTCCAAATATTTTGTAGATTTTTGCCAGGTGCATTGGTATTGGCTAGTAAAAGATCCTGGTAATGGTAAAGCCTCAAAATTCTCTCTGTGTCGCAAAACGAGAATTTTTGTAATTAGAATATAATATCGGAGATCCGATAATAATCCCACTGTTGCTGTGAAACCTTTGCCAATATGAAATCGCCTTAAAATTGCGCCATATCGTGTCTACTCTCTCCATTACTAACTTGTTCCGTCGGTTTTGCAGGGCAAGTTTAAGTTAGAGGTCATTTGGGAGGTGCCACTATTTCATCATGAATGGATAAAATTGGCTTTTCCTCTCGGGCGTTAAATTACATCGGATCCCGATTCTAATTGACAATTGTTTCTTTTCATGACAAATATGCTTTTAAGCATTGTCCCCTTTGATACCGATACAGTTTACTAGCCAATTACCAACACAACTGGAAAAAAATTGCCAGTTTTGAAAATTTGGGCTCTTAAAAATGTGCATTATGCTGTAAGTACTATTACAATACAACAGGAAGCTGACTATGATAAATACCATGTACCCAAAAGAATTTTAAAATATTAAAAGGTTTTATAGGTATTTTTTGGCTTCCACAGCTCAAAGTGAACTTTTAAGAACATAAAGTTTAGGAATCCCAGCCAGTGAAACTACACATGACAGAGCTAGCCTACCTTAACAACTGTAATAAAGCACATGCGGCATAACTCACTGTACCTGGAACCGGCAGCTTAACTCCCCTCAGAGGGACAAGATGGTTCAGCGTTCATTTTGCCCTATTCCAAATGAACATGGGGAGAATGTGAATTTTATTTCATTCTTTGGTTTTATATATTAATTAAACCATTAATTTGCAACGATGAGTTTTACTTGAATGAGAGCCCTTAAGCATGTTGGACATTACGGTCTAGGCCATACGTGGGTATTGTTTGCAAACTTTGATAATATAAAATCATTATATTGTAAGTTTTGTGAATCAGAGCCTTGCTAATTAAACCATTGTTCCAGACTGTACCATTACAGGATTGGAGAAACGACTTCATGAAGTTTATACTTTCTTTCCAGTTTCACTTTTTGTGTAGGGATCACTTTGTCCACTGTTTGTTGTCTGTTTTTGTGTTGCCTCTAACATAAGTGCTCACTTTGTCACTGTTATCCTTGGAGTCGTAGGTGGCAGAGGGGGAAGAGTCCTCCCTCAGAAACATTGGCGTAACCAGCAGGAGGGCAGGGGCAGTCCCCTCTGAGCAGAACCCTGCTCCCCCACCAGTTCCACCATGAACCCCCGCCCCCCCACCAGCCCCCCCCCCAAATGAAGTGACTGTTTATACAGTGTCTACGGAGAAGGGCCCAAATTTTCCCCCTCAGCAAATGCCTCGTCCCCCCCTTTGCAAATGTTTAGTTTACACCACTGCTCAGTAAAAAAATCAGGAAATTTTTGGAAGGAAGAAACTATGTAAAAGTAACCCTTTTTTTGGACCCCCCCCCTTTGACCTGTGATTCGGGACAATTTTGACCTGCCATCGGCATTGTTGCACCTACTGGGAACTTGCCCCTCAGAACCATCCAAGCTGCATTGCCCACCTGCTTGGAGTTAGAGGCTATGGGGCGTTTGCTTGCAACACAAGTCAAATCTGTCCATGGTTGCATGTAGCACTGCTGGTTTTAACACTGCAACAGGCATCAGCTAAGAAGAGTCATACCTCAATGCCTGTTCACTTGCAAATTAGGGCTTCCTCGACAAGGTATATCCGGGTTCTATGGGGCGTAATGCTGATAATGGACAACAATGAAAGCTGACAATAGCTGTGATATTCAATTGATTCCAGTTTTGGCTAGACAATTGGAAAAGTATTATATGTGTGTGACATTATAAGAATGACTTGGGAATGAGTTGGCAAATATAATTATTGTGAAAACCGACAGTACCCCGCGGTGGAATTGAAGCCTTGGGCCACACGGAAGTGGACATTTTTTTATATTTTGATTAGAAATGTGGAACAGAACCTATATAATTCCCACTTATAGAATAAAGGCAATTGAAATGGGACAAAGATGTGCTATGGTCTGATATTTACAAACCTTACCCAACCAGTGAAATTTCCTATTTTCAGTACAAGGTGCCCCAAAAACTCTTTCCACCCCGATGCTGGTAGACATTTATAGGTTAAATGTTAATATTACTATATTGTGCCTTTTGCTAATTATCAAAGCACTGTATATTTCCCATCCAGAGAATAAAGCAATCGAAATAGGCCAAAGATGTACTTATGGTCTGATACTACAGTAGTGATATTTCTATTTTTAAGGACAGGGTGTCCCAGAAACTCTTTCCACCCTGGTGCTGGTAGATAATATGTAGGTTAAATGTCAACATTTATATTGTGCCTTTCACTAAGTATCAAAGCGCTTTACATTTATTCCACTGCCGCTAGAATACATCAGCTGCCATACAAATGCCCAAGGCATACTTATACCTTTGGGCAGTGCTCAACAATGGACTACATTTTTAAAAGCTCCCCATTTGCACCTGGCAGGCATGATAAATTTAAATCGGAATTCTGACTTTTTTTCTCGGACGACAAATTTCTGATTTTTTCAAATCGATTTTCCCACGTGAGTACCGATCAAAAGTGTCTGAACTCGGAAAAGATGTAAGCTTATAATAGCGGCAAATATCTGTATTCAACAGACATGCCAACAGGTACGGGATCTTACTATTCGTGCGGAAAATGACGCAAAATATGTTTTAAAAAAATATGGAAAATGGTCCCATCACTAAAATAAAAACTAAGTGTGTAAAATGTAAGATAATAAGTAAATACAGAAAAAACAAAGTTGAGGAAAGAGGAAAATAATTTTACAAAGTGAATAAAAGAACACAGATGTTAAAGATTTTAAATTTATAGGCTGTTTGAATGGTTTCCGACATCGTTTTTCTCCGACTTTCAGGTCGTTCATGCACATTAATATTTTGATATTTTAACCATTTAACTGCACTGTATGCTATATTTTTTCTGAAAGCTATTTAACTGCATTGATGCAAAGGGATAGACCTACAAGCAATGTATTGTTTTGGTGGTTCAGATTTTATTTTATGAGCCTTTGAAAGTTTAGACATTCATCCTTTTTATGGATGTTATCAAAGCACTGTACATTTATTCCACTGCCACTAGAATACAACAGCTGCCTTCCAAATTACTCCAAATGGAATTAGTTCCTACTGACAGTTCCTGAGACTGTGAGATAGCAGAGTTCTGTCATTTTTTATCAGGAAAGCTCTATTTTAAAGAGCTCTATCTCATGATGCACTTCATATATATGTAGATGGCTCAGTTTTCAAGTTACAAGCCTTTAAAGGTAAGACTTTGGGGTTGCTTTTCCCCTGGACCCCCCACTTGGGCACTGCTCCTGGACCCCCAGCCTATTTTTCAGATTTTATTCAGTAGGCCACTATCATGCCTGACCTGGGTGAAGACTCAGGGGAACAAGCTTGTTAAAGTGCCTCGCCCAAGTGCACAAAAAAATTGCCGACAGCAGGACTCAAACCCCCTCACCCCACCCCCCTACGCCTTTTGGCTCATAAGTCAGTCCTTGTTTCAATGGGACCACGTGGAACTTACAGTTGTAAAGTTTATAAACATGAGTCAGGGCTTTTTGATGGCTTCTCAAAATAACCTGCAGTCATTTGGGAAGTCAACTAAAAAAACATTGAACTAAGACTAAGCTTGTTCGGACTCATTTTAATGTTACTTTGCCATGTGATTCTATATGAAGGACTTGATTTGAGCTGTACTTCCACACAATGATTAGTAAATGGACAAGCATTATTGATGCAAACACATGATTTGTTTGAAAAATAGGAGGTGCGCCTCATCTGGAAAATCTTTGAGTCAGCCGTTAACTGTTAGGGATACAGTGTATTGGGGTTAGATTTACTGACTTGTTCAATATTCCGGTAACAAACTCTGAAATAGAATTCTGTGAGTGCTTTAACCCCCCCCCCTTGGCACTATTATACCACCGAGGATACAATATTTTCTGATTGGTTCATACAGGACACAACATGAAATCGCAATCTGATTTAACCAATCAAAAGAGTGCTCCCTTTTTCCTCTGTGTAAACCATATCCCATTCTTAAGATATCTCTGATTTGCTCATTATATGATATTACTTTCCAATGAAAAAGGGACCAATCAAAAGAGTGCTCGGTGCCGATTAGATCGGGCAGGGTATGTTGTCCGGGGATAAGTTTGTTTTGACACGGGACAGTAATGACAATTTGTTGAGGTAATGTACTGTTCCCAATTAAGAGCAAAATGGGACGATACCGGTATAGCATGTTGAAAAATGAAATGACAGATTGGGCTTTAATGTTCAAAACACGATAATAGGACTCATAGTTGTTAGTAGTTTTACCAAAGTTTAACATCCGGTTCTGGTCCCGTAACGGGGTGGCATGGAGTCACCTCACAACTAGAAATACTGCTGGGTGAGGATTTATTGGAGCAAAAGATTAATGATCGCCCCACCCCCCCCCCCGGGGGGTATGCCCTTCCTGAAGTCAATCCACAGTTATCGGCGGTTGGCCTAGCCTTTGGGCACTTGCCCAACATGCAAAGGCCGCATTTGCTGGTGGCCCGCCTTACCTCTCCAGAGCTGACCGTCCCTTGTAGGTGGAGTCTTCTTTTTATTTCACTTCTACCAGGGTAACCAGCACCCTCCTCATCAGATTCCTTAAAATATCCGATGGGGGAGTGCGGTTTACCCGCCGACGACTCGGCCTTGGACCGTAGTACTGGTTTACCAGATCCAGTAGCATCTCAAGAACACCTGACCTGACATGGATCATTCAGTTAATGTGGGTTAGATGTATTATTTGATCAATATACGTGAATCTGACATTAGTTCGGTATAACAATTCAATAGTATACCTTATTAGAAATGCCTTGTCATAGCTTGCCCTGGGGTACTTTCCCTTATTCTGCCGTACACCCACCAGTAATAGCAAGCAAAGCGTGCAATCTTTAAGTTTAGACATTCTGACCCAAAGACACTCATCTTTTTTCCAATTTTCTGGTGTCCCACACGCTCTTTTTAAGAACATTATCAGTGATTCGCCCAAGAGGCAAAATATTTGAAATTTGCAGGAATAGCTTAAAATTTAAAAGGATACAGTCTGTAGAATTGTCATAATTATCTTTTTTTCAACTGAACAATTGCCAGAACAAGAAGAAAACGGCATTTTTCTATCTATGCTATGAACTCTCATTCATATATGTTTGCGTAAGTGTCCGAGGACAGTAATGACTAAAATACAGATTTTGTACTTATTAGTTGCTGCTGGATCTATCATTTGCCGGATAATGTTAGGGTACCTTTCATGTTACAGACACATACAAAAATCTGAATGTTTAATGATTTTTTCGATTTTAGACTTTTATAGCAATCACTCATAGTGCCTTGTAATGTTGGCATTTGTCATAATGATCCCGGTTTCTTTTTTGAACCTTTTTCTATAAAGACTTATTTGTGGGACCTTTGTTCTCCACCGAAGGCTCCTATTTTTTTTTGGAAAATTTGGGTAAAATATTTTGTCCAACATCCCATAGAGTTTTACACCAAGAAATGTAATAAGGGCTTTAAAAGGTTTCCATCCTTTTTCTCTTCATTTTCATTCCAAAGATGCATGTTATCATACATCTTTTAGAAAAAACCATCTCTGGTGTGGTTGCTAATTACAAAACTACTTTGTTTACGTGCAAAGCAACTGTTTTCGGCCAATTCATTTCAGGTGGATGGTTAACATAAAGCGCTACACACAACATGCCAAACCTTAGTTTGAGACCAAAATTAGGGCACCTCTATATGCAAAGTTTCCAGTGTCCCCTTTCATTTTAAATATTGAAAAATGGATCTATGTGGGAAACGTAACTGACCCATATCCCATAGCGAGTCATATCTGGAGATGTAACAGGCACTTTTGTTGAGTATGGCCAATACAGGAGGCATTTTCATGTGTTTTGGTGCCATACAAAGGCTCCAACTCGTAAAAGACAGTTACCCAAACTTGTTAAGATTGTCCCCAATAAACAGTTCTATGGGACTTTAAAAAATAAAAAGTTTTTTTTTTTTTTTTTTTAAATAAATTTAATTTCAGCTTTCAAATTAAATACAAATATGATCATTTAAGGTTAGATTCTGTGTCAGTGTGAGGTAGATCCATAACTTTTTTTGCAGAATAACAGGTAAAAAAAATCCCAACTTTTGGCTGTATCCCATAAAGTGGACTTCACTCAAATTTGCTGTATATCCCAGAATGGACTTACTGGTATTAAGACAGGAGTTGACACTTGGCACCTGCCGTCTTTTGCTCCTTAACCGCACATATTACTATGAAAAATACGAAGTTTGCGCATCCCAACAGAAATTTGTGGGTCCTCCCTCCTGTAATAACCTTGTTGGTAAAGAGTTATCATGTACGGTATTTCTATCCATGACAATAACGAATAAATCGTATTGCAAGACTCTACTATACAGATGAAGATAGGCCTGTCCCAGTTTCAGGGGGGGGGGTACACTAAATGTACTTTCCTGACTGGTTAATTATTTTGTTTTTCAAACATACTATTTCGTTTATTTCATGATCAACAATTTGATATGTTTAGTATAAAAATATAGCTCTTTAAATTTCCTTTTTGATTATTTAATCTATTGTATGAATAATGTTACATATTTTGCTACAAAAGCCCTTGTAGTCTTACATGTGTGTCCTTTCAATTGAAATCCCTTGGCAATAGTGCAGTTTTTCCCTACGAATTTGTTTTTGTAAAAATACTTCCATTCAGCGTATATCCTATATTATAGCAATGCCGAATTCAAAGCTTTCATATAACACCCTTTGTAACGTTGTGGAGTCCAAATAGTGTACAAGATTGTCGCTAAGTACCTGTTATTTCAGAGTTTTTACCTGAGACTTTTTTAGTGATGTGTTTCCACCCCTTAAAATCTAACCTCATCATAAAAGCACCCCCTGTAAATCAAGGTACAGGGACCACTGTTTGTCCATGAGTGTCATCTCCTGACTTCAATCCTCCTTAATTAAGATCCAGAACCATCCCCACACTTGGTATCTCTTTTAATTATTATTTCTCTTAGAACAATTACTTATGACATTTTATCACAAAAAAGTGTTGTATTTTTCTGAAATCTGGAGTAGCTCAGTCATCCTTGCATATTCCACGATTTGCTTGATATTATCAGGGAATTCCCCACTCACCAAAATGTGTGCAGTAATGCAAGTAACAAGTTGGAAGTACATGTCTCCATTACCAGTCATCAGGACACACACAGCACAATTCTACGTTTTACTATTTTAATTTTAAAAAAGGACCGTGAAGTGAGTTAACAAAAATTGCACTCGACTAAAAAAAAAAGTGCCATTCGAAACCATAACGCACAGCGTGCAGCTGTCGATCTACACTCTCAGATTTCCTTGCGTGTGTTTACAGTGGCATCCCACACAAATTTTTCTTGATCTTTTATCAAAAATGTTCTTATACACATTATTTTTGTCTTGCCTGAACAGGTTGTAATCACTATTAATGAATGTGTGTGTAAGCCACTTTAAGGTTTCTCAAATTGATGAGTTTCATTTGAAGAATTGCAGCCTAAATACATTAAAACTTGTGCAGAAGAACCACTAACACAAGCTTCATCAGTGATGTTCACCAGGCGCGTAGCCAGCCCAGTGGTTCCGAGGGGGCAATTTCCCGGTAGGTGCATCAAATTTCCCGATCACAAGCAAAAATTTCCTGGTCGCAGGGGAAAGAATCCGAAAAAAGGGCTGATTTAACATAAATATCAGTGTTTTATTTCCCGATTTCCCCTCAAAATTTTTTTTCAGAGGGGGCACTCTGCCCCCCTCTGCCCCCACCTGGCTACGCCACTGATGTTCACTATTTCTTATAGGTGTTATCAACTACGAATCCATCAAATGCTGCTATTTCACAGGTTAGACATACTGATGATGTAACTTATACATGTGGGCTAGATAGTATCAACATCTATAGGGTATTCAAGAATTTAGGATTTCTGATATGGGGTCATTTTTGGGTCAAAATTAGGCAAAAATTTGATATAAGCTCAAGTGGTACCAAGTCAGCTATGCCATCAAGAGTGACCTCAATAAAAAAGATTTACGAGTCAATGGTGACCTTTCCTTTTGATACCTATGAGTTTATGAGGTCAAAGGTCCAATTAAGTTTTAGAAATTCTCAAATGCTAATCAATTATGTCATTTTCTATTTTTCACCAATAGAGAAATAACTGATGAACCCCTCTTTGCTGTGGACTTACAGTTTTTTTTGTTGTTTTTGTGTTGGGTCAATGTCTGCTTTTCCCATGGACCACATAACACTAGTTTTGTTATCTCCTGGATTAAACAACCAGTGGGGATTTTAGGAATAGCAGTTCCTTTCCTTCTGTGTGTATTTGACAGTATGTATGATCCGTCCATTGCTCTCATCCTTGTAAGGCATTACCCTATTATAGTCTGATTTTTTTATTCTGGTCAGTTAACGCATATTGTCGATGGTACGAAAATTAATGGGAGGGGATTGTTTGAGACCAAAAACTAAAAGAGCCGTATTAACGCTTGCAGCTAAACCTTGTTTTCAACAGAGTAAGATTGGCTTTAACCTATTGTAATAACCTTTTTGTATATCGAAGTTGATAAAGGCTTTCAATACCAGATCATATGTGAACACAGATTGTGTAAAGTTTGAGACACGCTATCATCCTTTGTTTGGTGTCAATCAAAGAAACGGATAAAGTGTCAGGAACATCACAGGTTGTGAAGAGTAGGATTAGCCCCGTATATATTGTTAGTTTGTTATGACTGACCAAAACTCAAATAACTTATATAGATAAAATTATTGGACCACTTGGATAATTTCCCTGGAACAGAGGACGAATAAATGCAACATATCAGATTTTTTAATATTCCCTTTTCTTTGTTTTAAACAAAATAATTTTTGGGGGTAGTAATACTTACTTATTCATATCCTGCTTCAGAGTTTTGGTTTCAAGTTTAGTGTTTGGAATTTATGCAGTGCATTGCCTTTAACAATTTGCTTGGAGAAAAGGGACATTTTTTAATTATGGCCTTAATCTTGAATCCGGTAATCCAGTGAACATCGAATTTCTATGTAATATTGTTGGGTAAAGCAATCACACAACCTCTCAGAACAAATGCGATCACATCGACCGCCCCAAAAACTTTTCATGAACTGACAGGAATAAAAAATCTGACTATAACTTTCACACTTGGTCCCAGAACACTACACCAAGGCTTATGAGATGTGCTCAAATTGACCTCTAATTACCTTCAATATGACCTTTTACTCAAGTTTTGTCATTCATACTTGGTCACACAAAAGCCAGGGGCATTTGCAAGTTCCAACTTGCCAGTATTTTGTACATTGATTTTTGCTTTTTCATTAAGAGTTTAGGAAATACATATCACAGGTGAACATGTAAACATAGAAAAAAAAGTAACAAGAAGTGTTGGTCATGCACATCTCTTCCTGTGCCTTAAAGATTTTCTTCCTTGTAAAAGCAACAACAGAGCAGTTTTGAAGAGAACCCAAATTTTACAAAATTGGAAATTTCTGCAAAATTGTGTTGCAATGTCCTTGTAAAAATATCGTGTGAATGGTTAAACTAAAAATTCCATATTTGTCATTAAAAAAGTGATTTGTAATAAAGGGGGATCCCCAATTCGGTTCAAAAGTGGCAATTCCCTAATAGGAATTATTCTTATTAAAAAAAAATCCTTTTATGTTAATTTAGAAAGTTTTTTCTTTTTTAAAAAAAAAAAAAAAAAACATTACTTAAAAAAAAAGTAACAGTGCAAAATAGCATTTTTTTTCAATTGAGGGCCACTCTTCATAAAACGTGCGGTTAGTGTTAGTGCCTTAAGTGCCATTCCACATTCTACAACCTTCTTTACTATCAGGAAATTCCCCCATTACCAGTTGTGTGTAGGAATGTGAATAATGGGTTGAAGCATATGTCGCCATTATCGATCACCAAGGGCATACATGCCACATTATTGCACACATGCTCCCCACAGTCTTCCATGCCCAATGAACCCTGTTCCCCCCCAAAAAGAAAAGACTTCAGAACAGATAAGCCAACCAGAAGGCCTCTTGGACTCAAAAGCGCACCGCACATAACCATCCTGAGATTGTGCACCTGTCAATCAGCGTCTCAGTTTCCCGTGTTTGTATGGAGCCACATCAGAAATTCTTCCCCTGTTTGGACTAAAAGTACGGAGACAAACAGTAAAGTGGTCGCATGGTTTTTCGGGATATTGATTTCGCGTACCACTCAGGGTCCAGTCCGGGGTCACTGCTCTCGGAAGTTCTGGCCTCGCCATTAGTGGCGAGAATGGAACAGGAAAATAAACTTAGGAGGCAGTGTGTCAATGAGTAAGGGATGGATAACGTCAATTAGGTGCTCAATAGCGGAGGAAACTTTATTCACCGTAGCTTGGATTCTTAGCAACTTCATAGCTAGGGACAATTAGAATCTTGCCTTGATTGGTATTCAGTGTGTGAATGTATATAGTTTGCCTGGAGGATTGATGGAGTAGGCATTCTGGGCATATGTCTTAATTTTCTCAAGCCTGGTAATGTAGGAAAAGTGTATGAATATTATACAAGCATAAAATGAAGTAAATGTATATAGAGTCCATACAACTTAATATGCTGTAGCTCCTGAAGGCAAATGGTTATAGCAAGTTAAAAAGCATCTGTTACATACATTTGTGATAGCTTTAGAAGCTTTGACTAACCTGGACAAATGCAATGCAGAATAAATATGCTCTATTTCTTTGTGTCATCAAAATCAGGACATAGGTCAACCATAGTTACTTGTATTTCATGGTTGGGTTTAAAGGTCACATACCGAGGTCAAAGGTCATAAGAGGCCAACTTGTGCAGAGAGTGAAGGAAAGGTGGATCGCAAAAGCTGCAACACTAGTGGTTTGAGAACCACTTGTTACAAAGTGACCCATTATTTGACATTCTATTACCTCTGCTGCCCATTATTGAAAATGCAGCATTCTGATTGGTCAGTTTACTGCCCATTATTCTGCAATAATGGGTCGCCAATGCATTTCCTTATTAAATCAAGCTTTTTTAGGTAATAGAATAGAAATAAAGGGTTTGCAGTATCATTTATGGGCTCATAATGTATCTTCGGCCAGAAAAACTTTCAAATAAAGGACTTGACTGCGCCTCACCCATTATTTAGTTTTTCGCCCATAAATGATACTGCATCACCCTTTATTTCTTAAATAAAACATTCTTCACAGCTTATACAGGTGGTGGAAAAAATGGAAGGTGTTTGCAAGATAAAATATCTTGAAGTTCAGTTGGAACCGAATATGTCATAGGTGCACCATGGGATCCCTCGTATGTTGATGAGGTCAAACATCATATGCCAAGGTCAAAAGTCATGTGAGGTCAAGTTGAAAAATATGCTAAAAATGTTAAGTTTTTATTTTTTTTTAAAAATTGACCTCAATTGAAAAGTTGAAGTTGTGCACCATGGGATCCCTCATATGTTAATGATGTCAAAGGTCATGTGCCAAGGTCAAAGGTTAAGGTAATGTGAGGTCAAGTTGAAAAGTAGGCTTAAAATGTAAAATTGACCTCAATTGAAAAGTTGAAGTTCATTTTGAACCAAACTTGTACCACAGCTTATACTCTTTTCTTTTAATATAGTGAGCGCAGAAGCAGAGAACCGCGAAATTCTAGTTGTTTTTATTTTAGATTGATTATGAGGGCAATTAAATACCAAATTTTGCCATAGTTTGTGACAATCTCATCAAACATATTATTGGACTCGCTCCTCAACTATATTCCTTGCAGGAAAATGTGCAGTGTGGCGACAGGGTCTTTGCAGTGGCTGCACCAAAGCTATGGAACCAAATTCCTATCACAATTCATAGTGCCAGTACTGTTGAAAAGTTTAAGTCAATGCTCAAAACTCACCTCTTTCAGTCATATTACTCATAAAGGCGCTTTGTATCTATGTGAAAAGGCGCCTTTCAAAATATGTCATGTATGTTATGTTATGTTAATTATCAGCACATTTCTTACACATTACTACATTCAATTGGTGACAATCCTTTCCCATGCTGCTGGCCCATGCCTCTCGAACTTGATGTTGAGAAATGCCCAACTTATCAGCGAGTCAGTCATGCTGGACACGTGCCTAAAATATCTAAGCTCGTTTTCAGTTGGCATGTTTTGTGGACTCTCAACTGGGTTTAATGCTGCATTTGAAATCACAGGTTACGTGTTTCTCTCACTTAAAAGTTAAGATCAAGCATGTTTCACGAGAGAGGGGTCCTGTAGTTTGGCCTTATCTTGAAAACAATTTTTTCAGTACAATTTTTGTTTGGCCACTTTTCAAGATGTTATTACCTACTTTCTTACACTCATTAAATTCACAAAATCTGGTAGAAATTTGTGTTGCCTGAAACAAGTAGTTTTTGAGATATGAGACTTTATGAAGTGTGAATATTAAACTTTTTGACAGACAAAATTTGGCCATATTTTTCCATCAAATGTAGCATTCACCTGAAAAACAGTATTTTGTTCGTAAAAAATTATCTGAAAACAGGATAGTCTGAGAATTGACTTGATATGAATACATGACCTAAAAATACATAATATATCTATCAAAAAATAGAATCCTCTCACAAAAAGTAGATCAAAATCACCATATTTGTTGCTAATGTTACATTTGATGAGCTTATTGTGTCCATAAAAATATGTAACATTTGCAGTAAGAAAAGGGGGATTTAGGTTAAAAATTACATTTCTTTGCCCAAATTCACTTTTTGGAGTGTGTCTTGGCTCAAAACATCCCAATTAAAACTGGGAAAATGCCCCAAATTACATTTGCACTTGAAATTACACATTTTATGTAAAGTCAGGAAGATTTATCATAGAACATGCCATCACTTTCTTTGCTTTATTGCAACTTTTGCTTTTCTTTTGGCAAATATTAAACACATTGCAGGTTTCAGATTACAATAAAAAATGTATTTGCTGTATAATTTTTTTTCAGTTATTCTCACTTGAGTAATTCTATACAACACCATGATTTCAATTTGTAGCATTTGGAAAAGCACAGTGCCTGTAAATGGTAACCTGAGGCCCAAGCAGACTTACAGGGAGCTACAGGGGGTATTTTCCACTGATTTACTTAAAGCAATAATAGCACATTTTTTTGAAGAGCATCCCCAATTTTCCAAAATTTTGAGATTTTTGCACAGTTGCATTGGTAACTGGCTAGTACACTATACCTGTGATTGGTAAAGCTCGAACATGTCATAGATGTATTGCAAAAGAAGGAATTTTGTAATTAGGATAATTGGTATCGGAGATCCCGAAAATAATTAAACGGCTGCTTGAAACAGCCTTCCCAATATGAAATAGCCGGGAAATAGGGCCATGTACGTGTCTACGCTCATCCTTTAGTTGTTCCGTTAGTTTAGGAAAGGTCTATTTTGGAGGTGCGAGTCATTTATGTGAGGTGGCACTATTTTCACAAAGGATGGACAAAAAATTACAATGGGGAATCCTGATTCTAATTACAAAATCACTTCTTTTATGAAAAATACGCACTTTTGAGCAATACCATTTGCAGGTATAGTTTACTAGACAATTACCAACACAACTGTGCAAAAATCTCAAATTTTGAAAATCGGGGGGGGGGGGCTCTTCAAAAATGTGCTGTTATTGCTTTAACAAAGTTTGTTTATATCACCTGAACCATTGGCATCTACAAATTTGATCTATTCTGGCCAAAAAAAATATTGTATATTTTTTGGGGCCACAACATTGTTGTGGAGGGCCTATGTGATCATGCAGATGGACGTCTGGATGGATGATGTCTACACAGGCAAAAGAAAATTCATTAATCCACTCTACCAACTAAAATGCATAGTCAATGAAATTCAAATGTGGCACAGTGATATAACATGATGAGGTCATGTGCTGTATACTTTTTGGGACAGGTTATGGATATTAATGAGCTCATTTGCATATTTTCAATAAAATGTGACTAAATTATCATACCTCCAAAACCAAATGACCAATGAACTTCAAACTTGACAGGATTATAAAATATGATGAAGTCACATACTGTTTGTCAGTTGTGGGGTGGCCATCTTAATTACACACTGCATGATCATTGTTTTAAATGGACAGAAATTACAACTTAATGGATTTAGGGCATACAGCATTTGCACATATTGTATAAAATGCACCATCAGCATCAACTAAAATTGTGGAAATAAGTTTTTTTTTTTTCAAGAAGCAAAGAAGTTGCTAGTGCTAGCTGTGATGCAAACAAAAAGCACCATCAGAATCACACTGTTAAAAATGTTCCTAATTTTACAAGACTTCACCTTTAAATTACGGTAAACCCCAATTATTCAATAATCTTCACGCTTTATTAGCTATACCTAACATAAAATTACAATTTGGAATCGGCAAAATGTAAATAAACAGTGGCTAAAAAATAATACTAAACATTTCGAAAAAAGTAGTATTTATACGCTGACCGTTATTGTATTTTCCGCAATATTACGTTCTTTTGTAACTTACTTGACTTTTTAATGTAAGAATACGAACTATGAAAATCGTTTTACCTATAAAATGTGCTAAATAACGTCGTAAGTAACGTCATTAAAAAATGCAAAATCTTATTTTCCCTATCATTTTTAAAAATAGTTAAAAAAATTCTTGTCCTCCTTTCTGTATTATATTTAGTTTAATTTGAAAAAGTAGTACACACACGTATATATTTAATTTTAGCATCTGCTTTCAGTAAAGTCATGTAGTGTAGTGGATAAGGTTTAGGACTTGTAATCTTAAGGCCCTGGTTCGAATCTATGTAAGGTACATGTATTAAGTTTATTCATATGATGATTAAGTAATTGGTGACATTAGAATGTGTAGATTACCATATAAAACAAAGTATATAAACTTGTTTAACTCTTTATTTCTTCATGTTTTCCGTTTGTTTATTGCCCTTTTTTCTCAAAATCGTTTGCCTGAAAAATAACCTTTTACAAACACGTGGTAACGTAAATACAACTTCGTATGATGCCATAGCTACAACGTGAAAATTTGGTCAGAGGATTTTAATAACGTTATAATTCTTAATATTGTTTAAACAAGTCAAAAACCAACGATAACGTTGAAACTGAGATTTACGCCGTTATTTTACGTTCCCTGCAATGGTTTCGTACTTTTTACGGCTCCAGTTATTTTACATTCTGCCTGTAGTGAGTCCCAGCTGCCAGTCAAATGCCTGTTTTTTTTACAGGTTTATTTTTAACAGTGCAACTGAAATTTTGGAAAAAAAAAAAATTTCCAGGGATATCTGATAAATCATAAATAAAAATGGAAGTTGCTATAATTTTAAAATGCACCTTAACAGTTAACAAAGAACCATACATAAACCTTTCCTATCAAAGTGTGGCATTTGTCACAAATAATGGTTCACTTTGCCAGATGTCTTATACTGGATGTGTTTGGTGTATTGTACCATCTTTGCCCTTTCAAGTGTTTGGTGTATTGTACCATCTTTGCCCTTTTCCAGTGCCACTCACTAGCTCACTTATAAATTTTCAAACAAATGATTGTCTAACAAGAAGAAATAAACCCAAACATGTGGGTAATTAATATTACATGAAGAAATTTTAGACTTCTACCACACCACCACATAAATCACAGTCAGTGAAAAATTCACTGTTAGTGAAAAAAATCCTGGATGGTCAGTGATTTTTTCACTGACTATCATTTATGTGTGTGTGGTAGAAGTCTAAAAATTCTTCATGTAAATGATTGTCTATTTAGTTTCATAAAATGCCTTGATTTCACCTAGAAGTAAGTGAGAGATTTGTTGTCAAATTTACTGTCAGGTTCTGAGCTGATTTCACATTCCCCTTTTTTTAAACAAAAAAATGCCCTTTTAGGTTTAACTTTGGCTACCTATTTTAAAGGTGGGTGACCTGATCATGATGCAAATTTCCATATGGAAGCATATCACCAAAAACGTGATTACAAATTTTGAGTTAAATCGGCCCAGCCGTTTGGATAGTAGAAGCAAAAATGTGTGTCCCATAGACAGTGTATGTTAATAAATGTGGTATACCACACTTTGAGATGGTTTTGTTCATAAAATTAAAAGGAAACATTTCCTGGGCCTAAAATTTCACTGGGGTAATGAGAAAAATATGAGCTTGCTTCTGTTACCCAAATCTCCATTTTGATGGAGTAAAGTGGGGAGACGAGGTTGTCGATCGGATCACCCACCTTTAAATGGATTTATATCACATGAAAGCAAGTAAATGTTGTAATTGTATTAAAGGGGCATTTTGTGAATTCAGTGTCTCTTTCTGTGTGTATATATGGAACTTCAGGTATTTCAAAAGTAAAATAACTTCCAAAATTGAATTTTATAAACTTTTTTTCACACAGAAGTAACCCATATGCGACTGTGTTGTAATCACTGTCTGGTCTAGCAGCAGAATATAAATGGAACATGCGGGGGCCCAAAAATCGGGTAGACGTCTGGGTGACAAGAAAGGAATGATTTTCTTGAGGAGCCTTACTTGCAATTTTTTCACATGTGTTAAAGTATACACGCTTACAACTGGGGTTATAGGGAAGTGACTGTGATAGTGCCAACCAAATCCAAATAACCAAACCCATAACGAGACTATACAGACTGTCCCAATCAAAACTATACAATCAAACTAAAAATTATAAAAAATATAAACTGTGCATTTTTGCCAGATATTTGACTTCATTTGTTAGACAAGATCCTAAGCTAAATCCTTGCTTTTATTCCATCCAATTTGATGCACCATAAGCGGAGATATTGTCAGTTGAACACAGAAGATAAAATACCACTTGGGCCAGTTTCACCTGAAGATTCAAGAAACTAAAGGTATAAGGTGTGTAGCATCATTGTGGGATTAAACCTTATTGAAACAAAAGAATATTGTGCAGATCAGAGTGAATGCATTTTCATGCATTGAAATAATCAATATATTATTTTTCAGTGAAAGCACCAGAAATTATTATGTTGTGGGTGAATGAGGGACTCACTCTTAGGGGGACAATAATCATGAAATTCATGGAAATTTGGGGAATTTGACTGCTGAAACTAATGTAACAGTCTACAAGTCTGTTTGGGGACAAATTGTAGAGCCACGCTCTAAGTGGAGGCATTTAACCTTACCTATTCCCTACTACTGCCTCCCAGATCCAGGTAGGAATATTTAGCAAGTCATGTTCAACAAAGAGCATAAGGGGAAGGGATGGTTTTGTTCAAAGGTCTCAGTTTACTTTCACAAGTTGTTTTATGGTTCTACCTTCTGCTGAAACCTGGAGTAATGCGAGGCAACAAGACTGTTTGGAATTAATTTTCCCTACATATGTATTTATTAGCAATTTTCAACATATAAAGTTATAATTATGTTATATCACACACAGCACACTTTATCTACTTTTTATTTTAATTTTTCACTAAAGAATGTCTTGAAGTATTTTCAATTGCAAACTTTGTTTATATCCAGATAGCCGAAACCTAAGCACACTTTATACCTACTTTTTATTACTTTTATTTTAATTTTCAATAAGATTCCTTGAAGGTGATTTTCAATGGCAACTTTGTTGATATCAGGATAGCCGAAACTGGCCCAACAGGTTTTTCAACTGTCTCAGATAATTAGCCATAACTCATGAACCAGACCCCCAATTACATCAACTAAAAATCTCATGAAAGCTGGAACACTCCTAAAAAGTATCAGTAAAACTCCAGTTGAGATGAACTGAAATTTTTGGCCAAAAAAATTAATCTTTGATTGTATAGTTTTTTTGGGGGGACAGTCTGTATGTTATCAAATGTCATTTGACCCATCTTGAGCAGTTTTACTATCTCCATATTTTACAAATGTCTTTGCAGGA